>SNQJ01S0101190.1:25273-56035 GCA_010110895.2 Picea sitchensis
CTTGCTCCATTTACTCTACAAATATTAATTTTGCATCATCACTCCTCTACATTTTGACTAATAGAACTATCGATTTTGCAATTCCTCCCAAAATTATTCCCATAAATGATGTTAAATGGTGAAATTTTTATCAACTTGTTCATTGAGCTATTGTAAATGATTGTTGTGTGCACTAAAATTAACTCACTTTTTGGGTTGATCTCTATCTAAGAATCTTAAAATATTTCTAAGACTTTAGTTTACCACTTTTTTCTATCCATTAATTTAAGGGTTACATGTTGAATTATACTGCAACTTATTTTCCACCTTTTTCAACATCATCGTGCAAAAATGACTATGAAGCCTTGTATCTCTACTTAATGTGACCTTCTTTGGAAATCTATAATCACACCACCACATCGAAGAAAATATATGTTCAACATGTTTCATCATTAGTCTTCTTACAAGGTATAAAGTGCATCATCTATGAAAAATTGTAATCCATAACAAAAACTACAACACATCCATGATGTATTCTTAATCGTCCTTAAAGTACAAAATCCATGACTATGTCATCCTAAGGAATCTTTAGAATTGAAAATGGTGTAAAGTACAAGACATACTTGTTGACATCCTTCGCCATACTTGGCCACTGATATCTCTCTTCAAGCAAAGTCTATATTATCACACCTAAAGAGTCCTTAGTCTACCAATGTGCAACTTTCTCATCAAGTTCTCATGCACTAATATCTTTGATATGGGTAATTGTTTTATCTTAAACAAACATCCATATTGGATGAAACAATAATATAACTATGTAGTTTTTGTCCTGTGGCACGCGGTTCCTACACATGTCTACAACTTGCCTAAAATCTTTGTCACAGTCATCCAAGTCCTTATTATACTCAAATAAATTGTCTCATTCTTCATTGTCACTGACATTAGCACTCTCCTACTCAATACATCTACGAGCCTACTCTCCTTCTTGAACTCATTCTTCAAAATGAATGTGTAACTCTATAAAAAATCAACCCATAAAAAACATTTCTGAATTCATTGTCCCTTAAATTTTGATGAACTTTAGCACTTGATGGTTGTTGTAGGGGGTTTGATACAATGAGACCGAATTCTCCCACACTAGTAGATTGGTTTAACAATGATGACAAGTAACACCAAAGGGGTTTTACTCTAACAATCAAGAAAATAAGAAATATCATAAAACTAAGGTTTTGTAGAGGAGGGAAAGAGAAGAATGTGGATCCCTACACAACACTCCTACCATGAATGATGAGCCATTGAACAAGGAATTTGAATTCTATCCCTTAAGAGACCACTTCTCCATAATCTTGACTGAGAAGGCCTCCATGGAGGCTTATAATTAATTAAATGCATGTAGGGGTGCAAATTATAATTAAAATGTAACAAAATTTACAAGCATGGATTAAAAAATTCCATGGCATCTAGTTCCCACATTCAAAATTAATCATAAACACGCAAAACATGAAAATACATGTGATTTTGTAGTAATCGATAACATTCAATTGTAGATTCATAAACAAAGACAAAATACTTATCTTTGATAGAAGATAGTCTAAAAACTTGGCTATATATAAACCATTCTCCACCCAACCATAGACATCCAATGCAAATGCCACCTAATGCATAGCTATGAGGCCACTAGGATGAAGGAACAAAGCTATGGGATTCTAGTTCACTCAACCTAGCCATTTTCTCTCACAACTCAACAAATATGCTCATTATAGAGCATTCTAGGCATCTCATTTAGCCATCAAATAGTCATGACACTCGCTTCCACTACATTGTACAACATAAGGAAGATATTCCTTTCTCTAACCAATATTCCTTAGGGATATTATTCCCTTCCACTGCTCTTCAATGTAGACAGAAAGAGTCCAGTCTACTTGGTTATTTCGAGAATATCATGGAAGAAATGAACTCAACTATCAAAAGACAAATAAGAATCAATGACATAATCCACAAAGGCTTACTAACTTTCCCAACCTCTATGCTCACCTATAGCCATCCATATTTCCTTTGGAGTCTACAATTCCTCTTTCACAATGTTGATTTTGGTTGATTTCCCAGTTGCTTCATGCTTATCCAGGAATAACATAGTATGAGAAGTGTAAAGTATGAATGTGAGAATGTGATAGAATGAATGGAAATGAGAGAGTTGAGTGAATAATGGATAATGATGGCTAGCATTTCCTTTGAAAGGAGAATAACATATTGTTATGCTTCCATATAATGATTTTGCTTATCCCATGCTCTAATAACTATATGAGAAAACTTCCCCACAACCTCTACATTCTTTCAATGATTATATTTATAAGTTAATGAAGGTGGATGGCTTCACTTAAGGCACATGACAGAAACATATATGAGATCTTAGGATGACACTTGGCAATAGAGGATTACTTTTCCATAGGCCCCTTTTCCTCTTACCCTTTGGTGGCATCATAGCCCCTCTCACACTCTCTACAATCATCATAGAATATTATATATAATTATATTCCATCTTTAATATTTACATATCTTATGTTCACTGTGACATGTTGTAACAAACCCATCCACCTCTCCAATACCATTGAGGTGATAGGTTACCTTAAAAACAACTACAATTACTTTGATACCATATTGTAGCATACCTAGTCCCCTCTATAAACAAATGAGGCAATGGGGTACTCCAAAAACACCACAAAATTTCTCTGATACCATATGTTATTATATAGATTTTCCTAGTCAATATCAAATTGACATTAAGGCATAGAATTTATATGTGATGATAATATAACCGTGGAAAACAATAATACCCATAACAATATCCTTTAATACCCATGTACACATTCAAACATTTTACAGCGTAAATAGTGTAACAACCTTTATAATCTACATGTAAATAACTACCAAAGAACCCATAATTTCATTCTTGAGCCAATGTTAATTTCAAGACTTGTATCTTCCCAATAAAGCACATAATTCTCATTCACAATAATACCCACATGAATTAGTCATTAACAAATAATAATATAGTCTAACTTACTTATCTATTATAGGTTGCACTTGGGTAAATAACTACAAGGGAGAATTGTTCTTCCCATCCATAGGTACCAACTTGTGTAGGTGCCACCCTTGTACCAGGAAATGAAACAAGATGGGTGAATTTTCTTATCGTTGATATTTCTCTACTCACTCAACTCATTTTGTAATTATTATAACCAAGTGATTAACATATCAAAAAAAATTCATTGCAACCATCCCACTCACTAGTCTCTCTGTCCCCCTCATCCTTACATATCACAAGGAATGGGATCTCATTCTTTGCTAAATATTCCTTAGGATATCCTACTTTCCTTTAGTGCTCCATAATAGATGGCTAGGAAATCTCTACTTCTAGGAACCAAGGAAAACTAATTTGTAAATTAAATCTTCTTAATCCAATCAATTACCCATGAACATACTCATGGCTTCCACATAGTTTCATGGTAGAAAATATGGTAGCACTATGGGGGCATATCCAACACTATCATTAGCATACCAATAGCTCAACCATGAAGGGAATGAATGAAAGAACGATTTTCCCCAAAGTTTACCCTCCCAAAAGTTTGCATGAACATTATGCTTGCATGAGAAATACACGTGTTGGGTTACTTTTGGCACAAGGGTGAGCAAAATGAGGTCCCTTAACTATCTAGTTAGGATATCCAGAAAGCACAATAGATAGTTAGTTGGTTAGTGGATCAAATAACATAAAGAAACAAGAAATAAACAACAATGAAATAAATCTAAACCAAGCAAGCAATAACTTGAAATGAATGAACAAATAAAACACAAGAGAGATATATCAAGTAAATTGATCTTCAAATTGATACTCCTTGGAGAAATATGGGAACTTATGATTCCCCTCTTCCTCCTTGGGAAGGCTCTTGAGTCCCCAAGTACAAAGTCTTCTTTCTAATATCAATGGCTAACAAAGGAAAATGTTGAAGAAAAGAGTGATGGTGCACTCAAGAGGAGAGAGTCCTAATACTTGCTATGGATGCCCAAAGCTTTCTAAGAGGAAGATGGCTTCCCAAAGATAAAAATGAGGAGCATAAATATACTCAAATGCTTATTCGTTTTTGCATACAATGGCCCTTTATTTATAGGAAGATGTAAAGGTTTTTCTTAACTGGTTCCAAATGTGAATGTGAGGCCCTTGGAGGTACCTCCCATCCTTTTCAGTGATCCCAAGGTGAAATTTGGGGGTGGTTTTGGGTATGGAGGAGATCCCCTTCATCCCCATAGTGGTTGAGGACCAACCAAACTCATCAATGTGCCATTTCTACGTCTGTTTAGGTCTTTAGAATGTCAGTCGTGCACTCTATGCACTATGCACGCCGTACATCGTGTTAGCCTGTGCAGATGTGCATGCGTTGCTTTGGTTGAATGCACGTGGATTTCTAGAACCACTTTTACATAATTTTATGATTGTCTTGCCAAACTAAGTGTAATCCTCCCATGAATATTGGTAGTATGCTATGTTTGTGTTAATTTTTTCTTCATCCATTATCTGTATTTGTAATGATCTATTTTCCGGTGATAAAATATGCCCATGGATGTGTGAGTTTAGGAGCATATGTATAGCCGAAATACATCATAGTTTCTTTTGGTGATGACGACATTGTATAGAAAGTGAGAAAACTTGAACGTGAGGAGTTGTGAGAGTCACCCGTTAGAAGGAGAGGGGACAAAAGATCAGTACAAAGTAGGCTAGAAAAACAAAAAGTGTTTGTACAAATGAGGCGGGCATGCCCCATGCTCATATCATGAGACCATAAAGAGATAGTATTAATTGAACTTGTCGATGAAGTAGATATATGCATCTCCCTCAGGGGCGTTAGAAACAACAGGTGACGATTCTAATGATGAAATTGACTTTGAATTGAGTGGTGAAAGACTTAGAAGCATTGATGGCCTAATCAAATTTAGAAGTCTTTGACCGCTACTAAAAACTAAAATGGTCACAAAGTAAGATCCACCGTAACATGAGGTTGTGTTGGAGTCGAATGTCATGGGGATCAATGACATCAAAGAGCAATTAGGACTCTCTCTGTGCCGTACGAGGCTACTCATTGTCAATGGAATGAGAGTGAAGATACTGTCACTTTTATGAAATTTTGTTGATGTCGACATGAAAAGTAACGCGATGATAAGAATCAAAGGGCTTCTGGATATCTGGTTTGATCATCTTGGTGTCAAAAATTGTATTGGTACCAGTAAAGGGGGTGATAATCATGAACGATGTCTGGAATATACAAGATTTTAGAAATACCCTTGGTTAGGGGGCATTGATGGATGGAAGCAACCGTGATATACTATCTGGTGTCAGGGGGACAACCAGATATGGAAAAACTATGTTGAAGGGGTGAGACTGCAAGGGGATGTAGTGTAGGTCAAAATATAGAGAAATATGGGACACAAAGGTCTAGTGGTGGTCAAGCTTTTGGATTGGATACAAAAGGATTGCAGAGAGTGTGAGGGTAGTGAGATGCCCCAACCAAGGGTAACAGGGGTTGCGATGTGCCAAGGGAAAACCTCCATCGGGTGCGATGGCCAAAATCTATGGCACTTGCTGAAACATAAAACGTTATTTTTACAATTACCAAACAAATAAATAATGGGGTTGAAAGTACATGTACAAAAATGGGTGCCCCACTCGAGTATGGCTTTGCCTATAGAGGGCACAAGTAGAGACTGGTGAAGGGTGGGGGCCCTATTGGTTAGTTCTTGTACCAAGTAGATGAATGGATGATGATGTTGTGGATGAGAAATCGATGGTGGATGATATGGAAGGTGAATGATAATGTGAAGGTGCACTAAATGTAACCACACAAGCATAAGGTGGGAGTCCGTAATGGGGTGGTTAGTATGATGAGGAGGAAGAAGTATGTGGTTCTTACTTGTGGGTGTAACACTACCAGGACTCTCGATCCTAATGGATAAAACAACATGAGTGTCGGTATGCCAAGGGCCAAATATATGTGGGACAACTCATGGAGGTGAGAGAGCTACCAGATGACGATAGATGAATGCAATGGAGGTGATGGTACCATAGAGCCGAGTGTGGGGAACCTAAGTATAATTGTCAAGGGGTATGATTAGGAAATGAAACTAGGAGCAGAGGGTTGAATGGTATTCCTGTTTGGAATATATACCTGGAGGGGCCAAGGGATCCCATGATTGATGGCGTGAAAGGGGCCGTGGGTGAAGACCTGCACATTCAGACCAAATACTTGACGTGAAACATATCTTTGAAAATAAAACATGTGTATAATAGTAGCGTGATAATGAAATGTGGATAGGGTATGCGTACTTGCTCTCGGGGTGGCCAAAAGGGGTCCTTGGGGTGTCAGATTGAAATGAGAATATGAGAGTACCGTTGTGAAGGTGAGGGAATATGGATCTTGTGGGTGCGAACAGTGTGAGAAATGAAGCTCAAACGCTCCTAAATGGACATAAGGAAGTTGGGCCAAAGGGCGTATATAAGGGCATGGGGCTCACATAACCACCTCATTTGTACTTGTTGTTGTGGAGGTCTGAGAGCTGCCTGTGTGGACGTTTCTGAGACGTGTGGGAGAAGGAGAGGTCAGATTCATGTGGCGAGAGAGCCAGGTAAGCCGTCTAAACCTCCTGCATAGTGTAGGCATTATTTGGGGAGGGTAGGGGGCCATACAGAGGGACTTACAACCATTTGTTTGAGTGTGGGGGTGGGTCCACGTGGGTGATCATGTGATCCCCATGCATATATGCATGGGTTTAATTAATAAATCCATGCATAGTGTGTGTCTATATCAACGACACCCATGAATATGTGCGCGATGCTTGGGGTGATCAGTTGCGTGGAGGGGGGTTAGGTATGTGCGTGGATTTTTGAGTAACAACCATGCAAATGTGTGCAGATGTACAAATAACAGTCATGCATATGCGCGACTTCCAGATAGACAATCACGCCCAATGTGAGGGAAAACCTGCGTGAGTGTTTGGTGAACAGTTGCACAGGATTGCATGACTATAAGTGAAACCGTCGCGCAAGAGTGAACAATTATAAGTGAAACAATCACACGCAGGAGTGCACGAATGTTATTAGAACAATCACGCAGATGTGCGCAACTGTTGTGGGAACAGTCGCGTAGGGGAAACATTGTGTTTATATGGCTTTGATGGGAGTTTGGTCATGATGATGAGCTAACATGGCTTATGTTGTCGTGGATGCAGGTTGCTAGTCTGATAGTGAGGATGTTGGTGCAGTGGAGGGAGAGGGGCTGGGAGTCTCTTAGGAGAGAGGTGGTAGCTGACGCACATATCCGGTGGAATTTGGCCCGGGCCGACCTCGGGCTATTTTTATTTTTTGATTGTGTACTAATCTATACCTAAGAGCCAATGTTAGACTTCATAGTACGAATGTGGCAGCCCGATCGAAGTGGTTTTTGGTATGTGGGTGAGACCCGCAGATTACCGCATATATTGACATTTATTATATTACCAGGATCTCATTCTGAGGGGTGGCTTTGGCGGAGAAACCACGACTATTGATTGGGGTGACTGTGGCGGCATTGGTGAGAATGTACTTCTCGAGGGGAGTAGTTATGAGTGGTGGCTCGATTGACCTCAACTCTATTGACTTGCTTGAGGTACAAGTTTTTTGTGCGATGGTGGTTCGGATATACGGGTCACTAGGGACGCAATGCACTTCTGGTGCACATATAGTGATTGTAGAGCAGGCCATGAATGGTCAGATATTTGCGTGGGCCCACTTTATGTGTGCCTGTATGGTGGCACAACTGAATTGGTGTGTGTCAGCCGGAGGTGGTGAGTTCTCCTTTGGCTCAGTTTGGTGTGCCTTCATGTTTGAGATGGTGGTTTTACTACGCCCTCGGGCTATTTTGGGGTCGACGGCAATGCGAGATCCACGACCGATGAGGTGGGAAGAGTTACTGCACCGATAGGGGTAAGGGGCCATGGGTTAGTAATTTACCCCTACATTCGAGCGGTTCTCATGGAAGACTCATCAGGTGTTCTAAGAGTTCTCATATCACGAGATGGATTTTTGATGCCATCTAGGCATGCGTCTGTCGCTTGGGGAGGACTGGGACGACCAAGGTGCGTGTATGATATTTTTGTATTTATACTTTGTCATTAAGTTTATATATGGGTATATTTCTAGTACTGATACACCTTTGTTGGTTTGCTCATGCAAATGTGGGACCCGATGGTCGTGAGGCCGATGTTGTTTGGGGGTTGGATGATGAGAAGGTAGAGGAGGGGAAACTCAGGAGACACCATCAATTTGATGACCCGAGGACATGCCCAACACATGCAGCGGGGGTAGGACCAAATCATGCAGGGGGAGAAGGAATAGTAGGGGACCACGACAGAGCTGAGCTAGGGGCACATGACCAGGACATGGAGGAGTTGAGGAGGTGCTTCAAGGGTGTCTTGGATGGAGTTCCCGAGGAGTTGTGGGTTTATATCTAGGATGAGGGTATCCCAAAGTTTTGCATTGGTGGGTACCCACGCTGGCTATCAGTGATTCGATGGGAAATGGTTGCAGGTGCAATGATGATGGGGAAGATTCTTGATGTGGATATTTTTCCTGGGGGAGCTCCACCAGCTGGTGGGGATGTATCGCGGCTAGGGTCACCCTAGGTGGTAGGAGGACCATATACAGGATGGGACTAATTTTGTATTATGTAGGAGTCATTGGAACTCCCTTTTTGGTATATATATGATGAAATGGCCTAGCCATGGAGCTAAGGCATGTATGTACTAGTTTTTTGTATCAAACACATGAGCAATCTATATATATGAGTAGACCATTTGAGATATGTGTGTATGTATTTGATATATGTTTTTTCTTTAGTTGTTGATGGATGAATGCAATATGTATATTAATGTGATAAATGCCAATCTAGTACTTGATTAACTATGTTATCTTCCATCTAGTTGTGGTTTCTAGAAATGTGAGCAAATGTGATGGACTCAAAATTTCATATCATAAGTTTGACTTGAAGGTACTTGCAATATAGGCATGGATCACAGACACAATACACATTTTTGAGCTGATGGATGATGAGTTGGGAATCTAAGAGAACTCTAAGGTGATGAATATGAAGGTGACTAGCCTCAAAGAGGAGACCAATGACAACAATGTATTCAACTTGGTTATTGGTGGCAGGGCTGAGGCATATGCCACTAGAGTGGAGAAACACATGGTCCAGGGTGTAAATGGCCCAAGTTGCCAAAGCGAGATTCTGGGTCCAGCGACTGACCTCGTCTGCATACCCGATGTGATAAGTGAACGGAGAATTCATCTATTGACACAAGGACACTGGATTAGGCTCACATAATGAGAGAGCTATAGAAAAAAACTAAAACAAACTAGGAAAGCAAGGAAATCCTAAGGTAAAAATGGTTACACTCAGGGGTAGAATTTCTTCAAGTATAACCCGTTGAACGGGTCCTTAAGGGTGGCCTAAGATGTAGGTTCCCTTAGTAAGACAATTGCAGATGACATAGGGATTTGAATTTTCCATGGCTGAGAGTATCGTGGGCGATATTGTAGGCCAACACAAGGTATCCTTCGGTAAACGACCAAAGGTTAAATTGGCAGTCAAAGGTGGATTTGGTCCAATTTTTGGTGGCTTCATTGTTATGTAAGGATGCCCATCGATCTTCATCGAGTGATTCAAGGGCGAATAATCGTTTCTAAAGTGGTGGTGTGCTGGGAAAGAGATCAATTGTAGTGCGTAGTGTTGGGATTTCACACTCAACAGGGAGGACAAATTCAATGACATGGACTAAGGGGAAGGGCATGAAACCGATGGTTGTTTTGACAACTATTCGATATGGCCATAAAGATGGAAAAAACATATGGTTCCAATTAGTCTTGTGTTTGTCAACTTTGTGTTGGAGCATAGTTTGAGCACTTTGTCGATGACCTCGACTTGCCTATTGGATTGTGGGTAATAGGGTGAGGCAAACTCATGAGTGAATCCTAATTTGGTCAATATTTTTGCAAAGACTTCATTCTCGAAGTGCTTTTCGTTGTTGAAAACTAGTTGTAGGGGGACTCCGAAGCGAGAGATGACATAGTTGAAGAAAAACCGTGATGCTATGTCAACCATAGTGTTGAAAATGGGAATTTATTAAGCTCACTTGGTGAAGTAGTCAACGAAAAATATAATGTACTTGTGTCCATTGTTGGGTGAAGGGTTGTGGGTCATGAAATCGATGCCCCATTTATAGAAGGGGCCAACTGTGATTACGGGGTACAAGAGGGCATGTGGTGCCCGAGCCTTCTGTGCATATAGTTGAAATTTGTCACACTGCTTAATTGTGTGAATGCAGTCATGAAACAATGTGCGCCAAAAGTAACCCTCCTCAATGATCTTTTGGGCAGTGGAAATGTCGGATAAGTGACCATTTCATGCCCCACTATGGAAATCATTCAACATTGTCGCGTCCCCCTCTAGGGTGAGGCAACATCAAAAACACGTGTCGATGCCTCTATGGTAGAGAACATCTCCTATGAGAAGTTATCGTGAGGTTTGGCATCGAATGCAATGACGATCGTCCTGAGATAAGTGTGGACTGAACTTTTGAGTGTGGAGGTAGACCAAAATATCTCTGTACCATGGGTCTGTTGATGATATAAGAAATAAATGATCATTGGGGAAATTCTCATTGACCGGGGGGTCTGTAGAGTCAGATGGAAAGTCTACAAGAAGTTCGGCAAGGACAACAAATTTGTTTCTCTTGGGGGTGGTAAACTCTAGGTCGTATTCTTGGAGAATGATCATTCAATGAGAAAATTTGATATTGATATGGTGGTGACTCAAGAGGTAATGCATGGAGTTGGAATCAAAGTTTACTTTGTTGGTACGAAGCAAGATATAATGGAACAACTTTTGAACTGCGAGGGCTAGTTTCTCTTCATGATTGTACTTGAGAGGTGGCCCAGATAAGTTCTTGCTAATGTAGTATATAACATGTTGACATTGGTCTTCATCTACCTGAACGAGTATTCCGACAAATGAAATGTTAGAGGCTGATAGGTATATTATGTAATCCCTATGATAGTCTGAGGGATTGATAAAGGGGGATTTTTTGAGTGCCTCCTTGAGTGAATCGAAGGTGGTCTGGGCATGATGGTCCCAATGAAGTGGGATGTCACGGTGGAGTAATCGTAGGAATCCATGGGCACAGATGGCATAGTCAGGGACGAAACATCATAAGAATTTTTCCTTGCCTTGAAGGGTTTGAAATTGGCATAAGTTCCCGGGAGGGGGGATCTCATTGATGTCCTGAAATTTAAGGGGGTCTATAGTGATTCCCTCCTAGGATACTATGAAGCCAAACAGGCGGCTTGCAGTGATGAAAACAACACATTTAAGTGGGTTGATCCGTATGTTATACCTTTGACAATGTTCAAATATGATCCATATATCCTCTATGTGTTGGGAACGTTTCTTGGATCGAGCGGTGAGGTCATCCAAGTAGGCAAGGAGAGGTGAGCGAGATCATGGAAGGGGAATGTCATTGCGTGTTGGAAAGTGGCCCCGACGTTTTTTAGTTCAAAGGGCATAACTCAATAGGGGATGGTGCCCCATAGGTTATTGAATGTGGTTTTGTATTGATTTGCCTACCGGATTTGGATATGGTTATAGCCAAAAAATCCATCCATGAGGGAGATGACTTCATGATCGACACAAGCATAGATGACTTGATTGATGAAGGGAGTAGGGAATTTTTCCTTAGGACAGGCTTGGTTGAGGTCGCGGAGGTCTATGCAGAATCGAATGGTGCCTTGTTTTTTTATTGACCGGAACAGGGTTGGAATCGCATGACGTGTATGGAATGGGGTATATGAAGCCAGTTGTATGGATTTTGTCAATCTCGTCTTTGATTGCCATGGTTTTGGAAGGGTGGAGGGGTAATTTATTTTGGAGAACGAGGGAAAAATCAAGCTAAGTATCAATGCGATGTTCAACAATGGTTGGGTATAACCCTGGAATTTCAGTGTATGGCCAAAAAAACACATCTCAATATTCTTGGAATAAGGCTTTGTACGCTATGATTTCCTCTGGGGAGCATGCTTCCCTAGGGTGATTTCTTCCACAACATTGGGGTTGACCAAAATGTCGATTTTGATGGTGGGTGAGATATTGGCCATGTTACCTTCTTCAAATGTGTCAAGAGTGGGCATTGGATTCTTGAACCAGTCTACATGGCTAGAAGTGATGAAATATTTCGCTTCGATGGTACAGACAAGGGCATCTATTGGTGGATGAAAGGTGTTGTGTGCTAGAAAAGGGATCGATGATGAAAATAATCCCAGGGGTAATCTGGTGCACATAGGACTTCTAAAATATCTTCATTGGACTAAAGGGTGATGGAGTACAAGGAGTATGTAACTGTTGGGGGTGGGGTGTTGAGATTCGTGGGGGTGGTTGGGGAAGGTTGGATATCATCATTCATCCCTGAGGTAGATGGACTTACGAGAGATGAATATGAATTTTTAGTAGACGTCATGAACTAAATATCCATATATGAACTAGATGTATTGCAGTATGGAGGAGGGGGAATCTCATAAACCGGTGTTATAGGGGAGTTGGGGGGGTTTGGGGGGAAGTCCTTGCGTCGTGGTGGAATGGCCAGAGGCGTCAATGGATGGGATTTGGTCCAGCCCTAACTTCTTGGATGGTGATCTTTCACTGTTGGGTTCATTGGGGATGGTATCCTTAGTGGAATGGTATATATAGTCTCATCATCATTCAAAAATGAGTGATGAGTAGAGGTCCAAAATATCATCTATCATGAGGTTTACAAAACTCCAGAAGATCATGGTCCAAAACTTGCATCGTTAAAATTCATGAAACTGTCTTAATATAGGTATCCACTTGTAATACATAGATAACAATAACAAGAAATTAAAACCCTAAGAAAACTGGAAGAGGTGGAACTAGATTCATCTTGAGTGTCTTTTGGGTGGTTCCTATCAGCCTACATTTTTGTTTACCTATTCAACACATGTGAATTCCGTGATATCTACCATGCTTTCATATTCAACCCCCTATTCAACACATGCTAATGTCATCATCTCTCAATATCTCCCATAAGTATTGACCACATTCTCATGGCTCTAGGATGCCTGCAATGACTCGTGGAGCTATACATGTGCATGTATATCTGCATGTGCATGTATATGTGCATGTCCATGTGAAATGATTGCAATGGAGCTCAAACCATTTTGAAGTGGCATTCTAGTTTAATAAACCTTATAATTTTCTATAGTAGTTTTCTTATTATTCTTAGAATTTCTACGTGTCTACAGTCTAAACAAAGTTATGAATAACATGGGTGTTAAACTTGCACAGTGTTTGAACTAAGAAGGGTAAGTTTCAAGATTGACCTTGTTTCTTTCCCTCAAAGCCTTCTAGGATTTATAAGTGAACAATTCAAAATTTACCCCTAAATTTATGGATGAAGAACTCAATTTGGAAGAATGAGGGCTTTATGATAAGTGGGATCTTCATCATGCTCAATCAAAAGTATGGATTCAAATGTTCTCATTTTAACAAATGATCAAACTTTTTAAAGAGTATTGTTAAGGTTGATTGTCCCATAATATCATGTTAATTTAATTTCAAAGTTTTATTATTCCTTTCTTTGAGATCCATGTTATTAAAATGTAAGTTCATACCATAAAAGGAAGGCAATTGCATATTTGAAGGTAAATCTAAGACATTAGATGATTTTTTTTTACAAGTCTAAGTCAACATCAAGCCAACCATTAACATACAATTAAAATTCATAACATAAACTTAACTTTGGAAATGCTTACCCACAACATAACCAAGAAGGATTAAAAATGTTGATTTAATGCGGAATGGACCAATACAAATGACGAAACTAAAGAAAAGGATCATAGAGGTTTTCTTATCATTACAAAGTTTCCAAAGTTCTACCCTTCAACACAAAAATAGTTATTAGTATTTGACCCATGTACACGTGCACAAACGTCACTTCCATTTTCTAGATATTTAGGAGAAACTGCCTCTGGCTTATGTTTAGCTTCATTGACCAAAGGTGTTGGGTTTTACATAGGCTCGCTACATCTGGTCAGTTTCATGGGCTCATCATTGCTAAACAAGTATCCCAGAGATATTTGACCACCACTAGAAACACCACGTTCCATCTTACAAATTCAGTTTTCCAAGTGTCATAAAGAAAAAACTATAAGGAAATGGGCATTGCCAACGAATCCCTAAAAAAATGAGCAATCAAAAACCAATGCATTTAGACAAATTCAAGATTGAAAAAAGGGAAAAGATTATAAATATTTACAGATCAAAACGTAAAGAAAAAACATAGATACAAGAGAAACACAATACCTTATATTGCATTGAAACTTACTAATTGATTATAGAAAAGAAGTGCAAGTATTTTATAGTAAAAAACAAAATAAATATATATAAAAAAATATTTATAGTTTGAAAGCCTCTTTGTTGATAAATATATTGTTCTAGGGAAGAGGACCCTCTTTTGTAACGGTCTCAATGTGAATAAATAAGCATAACACATGACTCTTAATAGTGAATTTGCATGGGATACAATGGGGCGATGAAGACACATAGAGGAGAGGGAGATTGTCATTTCAAACACACATCAAATATTACACTTTTTTACTGATGGAAACTCATCCTTATTCATGTGACATGTGTGTGCCATTCTTCCTTAGGTGGAAGATGACCTGGTTTACCTCTTCCTTGTTAGCTTCTCATGTTCGTTTGTTTCTACCATTTGTTCTATGTTGGTGAGATATCCAACATGATTTCTTGTATTTTTCTCACCTAACTCCCAATTTTTGCATAGAGAATCCTTGGGGGAAGGGGTAGTTCAATATTGCTTTTAAAACTTACCATGAGATGCATATTTTAGCCAACCCAAAATGCCTATTTTTCTCATGAAGAGGTCCCATAGCTAGTAGTGGATTGTTGTAGTAGTACGATTTGATCTTGAACTCACATGTACTTGCTTCTAGCCTTGTAGCCCTGGTTATTTATTATTGTTAGCACCCATGGATGTTCTACTCATAATAGTACTAAATTATTTTTGGGGATTAATGCAGTCAGTAGGTATTTGAAGAGATGAAGACAAAAACTTGCAATCAGATGGATAAAACACAAAAAGAATAGGCATACCAAGGGAAGGAGTGGCATTATTGAGAAGGCATAAACGTTACAAGACTTGATTTCCCTCGATACTCCCTTTTCTATGCATGTTCTTGTATCTTTCTTTGAAAATTGGGTGGTTTTGGTGGGAAGGGATATGGCCTATGGGGAGGATTACCCTCATTGTACCCCCACTTGATATTTCCTTACCTCTATGATTCCATACACTAGATTCTCAATCCCATAGTATAGGTCGCTTACATATGGATGAAGTTGAAAAACTAGAGAAATGTCATGGCATGTTTGTTTGGGAGAGTAGACATAAAACCCGTAAATGAGGAAGATGATTATGGGGACAACGAGATGAAAATCCAAAAGGATTCATATCTAAACGGCACAAGGGTTGGAATACATGTGCCATGATAACAATATCAATTACATCCATAATTACATAAATTCCAACAACATCCTTGTCACAGAGGGCAGTTACAAGACACAGATCTGCCATCTGGGTGCCTTTTATCTTGTTGGGGAATATGATGTCAATGATATGTTTGACACACAAGGGGATTTGAACTTGAATGTCCAGGCCACAACTTTGCATAAATATTACAACTTTAATATAATTGACATGCAAGTCTACATGGGACCCGAATACATAGCTAGCGACATCATCTCGCAGAAGATAGATGTCTTTACCTTGGACATGGTGTTGTTGGATTTCATTTCCGACCACAAGATGATAAGGTATGTTCAAGTAGACAAGGGATAACATCGTATGAATAGAATAGGGTGTATATAGACACTCAATATTCTTCTTTAATAGGTAGATGATAATTTTATGGGGAGTCTGAGGTCATAGATCAATACTCATCTCAAGGACTCTTTTCCTATAGATTGTGTAGAGTGGGTAATCATGATTGTTTCTTCCTGTGTGGATCTAAACCCTGGAAAGAGGCATGATATGAGATATATTTCAAGGGATTTATCTAAAGTGTTTATAATGTCCGAGCAATTGTATGATCAGATAGGAAATCTGATTAGATTGGATAGGAATCTAGGGAATTCCATCAGATTAGATCAGATAGGAAATCTAATTATATTGGATATGACATGGGAGGTTAAATCTGGACAGATAGAAAAGGAGGTAGGGGACTGGTGGATAGGTGACATGGCAGTTGGTATTGGTTGACTTGTTTTGTCCAGTTGATAGGTATTGGGAAAAAGTTGTCCCTATATACATCCCTTCAACATAATTATGTATCACTATTAGACAAGTCCACATTGAAGTAAATGTGTTTCAGTCCATTTGACACATGGACATTTTTAGACTCATGATTGGGTTGTATTCACTTATCTTGTTTCATGTCTTGATCTACTTTATTTATTATATAAAACTTTATGTTCTATTTTATATTTTCCCCGTTTTTCTGCTCATTTGTTGTCCTCCTCCCCTCCCTTATTGTTTTTTTATGCCACTTAATCCACTTGATGTGTCTTGATGATGCAATGGCATCCATATACATTCCTATGTCATTTCCTTGCCACATCCTCCGCATTCTTACACATATCTACAACCATTATTCATTGGGATTTCTTTGTTCACTAAGGAATACTATGCATTGGTAGGATTTGATAAGGTCTCCAAAGATGTAGGGATGGTCTGAGTTTGTACTTTTTGGAGGATAAATCTAAGCAACAAACATTCAAGCATGTTCTTGGTAGTCTCTACATCAGTTAAGTTGAAATTGAATCGAGTTTATGAAAAAACATCAAGAAATGTTTTAGCTTAGTGATTCATTATGCTGATTGAAGATTTCAAATTCTCAACTATGAAAATTCTCTTTCTTAGTTGTGAGTTTTGTGGCCACATAAAACTATTCAACGTGACGAAAAGTGAAAAAATTATATCATGTTTTAACTATTATATAACCCTAATGGGTAATGTTGTAGTGGAATCCTTGTGAAAAAATCCAATCATTGAAAGAAGTTGTTCGTTAATGGTAGTACAATTAAAACAACATGGAATGATAACATAATTGATAGATTTGTAAAATTGAGAGAGAATATGGAAAATAGGTCTTTGAATTTAGGCAAGAACGTTTATTGGTAAGTCAAGAAAAGAGGAGCATAAAAGCCATTACAATATCAAAACTATTGGCACAATTGGTTATGTGGCATTGAAATATGTTCTCTATGACCATTTGAGAAATAAAAGTGATGTCTTGTGAACATGTGATGTGATCGTAGTTGAATTGTGCATGGTGCTGATTATTTTTGGTGTTATTGGGACTACTCTAATTGATTGGTATGCAAGTGGATCCCCAAAATTGGCATTATGATCTTTCGAGAGCCATTGGAGCTATAAATGTGAAGTTTGTGATAGAGACATCATCATGTAGACTTTGGTCCAATGTTTCTCATGTTATAGATTAGAAAATTTGTTATTTCTCCTCAAGCAAGTAGACATTGATAATCTTACCTTGATTTTCAAGAAAATTTCATCCCTCAATATTTTTACTATTAGTCCCCAACGTTTGTAAGCTTTGCGTGTCATGGAGGAAGGTGGCCATCTTGGTGACATTAGATTAATACCAAACATTGATGTTGCCATGGAAAACCAAAAAACACAAATATAATGGTTTTCATGCTCGTCTCTAGACGTTGAGGTTCATTGCACAAATTAACAATTTTCAAATTAAGAAACAACACAACCTTCACTAACAATAAGTTGAAGAACAATAATATATAGTTCAACACATGAAACCTATTATATCTCTAAATGACATCCTTCTATGTAATCAAATGACTATGCTATTTTTCTCAGTTGGGAATATTGAACTATGCATTAAACATTGAGTCACCAAATATAAGAAAACCTTAGTAAAACCTTAATTTACATAATATAAAAAAATCTAATTATATTATAATCTAGTAAAACCTTAATTTTACATCTACCCTTTCCACTTCTATTAACAAGTTCTCTTTTGAGGTGTCCTATAAAAAGAATAATAGAATGACCAACCCTTGGTAGGATAAAGAATGTAAAGTTGCTAGGAAATCCATTAGGGATGCTTCTAATTTGTCCTTAAAACTAGATAAGATCAATACATATTGTTGGCACAGGGGCAGACCCAAGTTTCAACGCTCAAGAGCGCACCAACAAAGCCCTAACTACCAGCCCTTTCGGCAACACTTGTGAAGCAGATGAAGTCTCACCCGAGGTAGAGGTAGGGGTGGTTGCAAGACTTAGGTGTCTGCAACCTTAGCTGGGACACAGATCTGTGATTCTATCCTTATAACACACTTAGCATCGATTATTCATCAATATTCAACCCTTCTTATACTTCGCAGATATCACAGAGCATCACAACATTCACTTAGATCTAAGATATTTCAGCACTTAGAAATAGTAAAATAGATCAGATCAAGTAGATCAACACTAAGCATCTTCATACATATCAGATCTAACATTCATACACATCTATGAAGCACGAAGCCTAAGTAGATCTATCTAAATATACCAAAGCACTTATCAAAGAAAGAGATAAACACATCAAGTCAAAGAATAAAGCATAATGCACAAATTTACATGGTTCACCCCCACCTTGGGGCTACGTCCACCAACTCTTCTTCTTTATTAGTATCTTAAATCGTCAGTTACAACACAAAGCCTCAAACCCTTCTTCACAAAGGACATAAAATTTGCACATCTCACTAGATCCTTCTTCCTTGCACTTCAGCACAAATCCTTCTACAACCTCTTACAAACAACTTGCACTTATCTCTGCAAGCCTCTTACAATCATGCACGAAGCATTTACAATCCACATCCGATCACACAGATCTAACTACTAGCACTAAGCCATCGACCATTCTTACATTGCCTAAGTATCTATTTATACATTAAAAAAGTGGGCCTAATCGTGGGTAAACCCACGGGCCGACATCCCTTTCCCATTACATTAACCCAAAACCCTAAAATAGGCCCAAAAGTGGACCGAGATCCCGTGATCTTTTCTTTTCTTGGAACTCCTTCTTAGTCTATCTGTCAAAGTCCCAAAATAGGTCAAAATGACCAAGGTTATCCCAAAACATAGTCAAGGGCCATAGGCCCCCAAAACTCACCTGTGACTTGTCTCGAGTCACTCTGGTCTGCACATTTCTTCTTCAAAAGCCTCGAGCTTGGCTCGAGATGCTTCGACCTATTGCTTCGTTGTGGCCTCCTGCTGGGTGAATGCCAGGATCACTGTGTCATTTAGTGGTCCTTCCAAGCGTTATTCTGCAGTGATGACGACTTGGGAAAGCTGTTCTCCCTGGCTTTTGATATCAGAAAATAACATTCATGCCTTGTCTTGCATCGGTTGGATTCGTTAAGTGATTTCCATCACTTTGCTCTGGTTCATATGTATCTGCATCGGAGTTGTGCGTTATTCATGAGATCTTTTCATTCTATCCATTGCAGGCAGAGCCTTCAACTGCGCCTGTAATGTATCTGCATGCTTCTTTTCTTCTTGAAGCTGTGACTCCAGTGCCTGTAACTCCATATTCTCTGTAACGTTCTCATAAGTCTGGGTGCTCTGGTTACTAAGCTTCTTGCACTCCGAGGCAAGAGCTTTCAATTAGTGAATTGCACTGCGAGGAGTCGTTTCTCACTAGTCTCTTATCTCCCAAGGGGTGTCGGGCACAACGCGGAGTTCTAGATCGGCAATGCGCTGCTAAAGCTTATGTATAAAATCTTTAGGTTGTGCCACCTACTGTGGAACTCTCCCTTCAGCCTATATTTCAATAATAGTCACATAGCGGAGTGCTCTGTTGACTAGTTCCTTGACTTCAATCTTCTCTGTGAGAAACTGTTCCTTGCTTTGCTATAGCTTTGCTTTCTCTTTATCCCACTGTACTTGAAGAGAAAGTTTTTCTCATTTGGTAACACTTCGTTGCTCGACAAGTACTCCCTGTACCTGTGTCAAAGCCTAGGTAGCTTGTGCTATGTCTTCTTGAGCTTGTCAAAGGTGAGCTTTGACTATATCAACAATCCGGTGAAATTGAGCTGGCTCATCTCCTGGTTCTACTGTCCCTGTTGTCAGAGGCGCAGTGGGGACTGCACGACTAGACTAGAGTGCTTGTTGCACTCCTTGGAGTTCAATGTCTATATGGTTATACATTTGCTCTTGCTTTACCTTCTGCTTCTCTATTATCTCCTTTGAAGCATCATTTACCGTTGCAACGATGAAATCAAAGTCATCCAACGTGAGGGAAGTTCACATCTTGGTTATAGGGGTCCTAGGTTTCTTTCGGGAGGAATATTTCAAAGGTGAGACCTTCCTTTTCTTCGACGAGTCTTCTTCATCCCTAGGCGGTGGTACTTCGCCTTTCTATTGTTCAATTTCCATGCCTTCTATCTCTTCACCATCACCTCCTTGGTCTGGTGTGATAGAGGCAGTCCTTACATATGCATTGTCTACTTCATGAACCTCTTCAGGCTTCTTCATTTTGCTTGGTCCCGGTGTATCCGGTACAGTCTCTGGGCTATCAATATCGGACAACTCTGCGGGGTTCGCTGGAATGAGAAGGTCAGCTGACCAATCCTTGGTGATATCTTTGATGTCTTCCTCGGTCAACTTGTAATAAGACTGCAACTGTTGCTTGTGTTCGTTAGCTCATGCTGTTATATAAATGAAGTGGCGATCCACGCTGAACTTCATTAAGGGTCTGAATTTGTGGAGCGTGTTCAGGGTAATGCGAGGTGTAGCCTAGATGGCAGTCTTTAGCGGGTTGTAGTATACGTGGAAGACGAAATTCGAATTCCATTGCTTGCTCATATCGGTCGAGTACCACAGGGTACTGAACCTCACAGCCAAAGGTTCAAATGGCTCGGTCTCTAGGAAAGTGGCACCCTCCAGCTTCTCCCATGCTATGAAGGTGATCAACATGAGAAGCCAACTGAAATTGAACTCATACCCTTGGTCTTGCGCTTCCATGCAATCTAGTTTGAGCTGATTCACCAAGTACTTCTCCCAATTCATTTGAAGTCCTTCTATGCACTTCCTTGCGAGATCAACTACGAATCCAGTTACTTGGGTGGGCCGGTTCTTGTGAACTAGCTTTCCTGTGATCAACTGATAGGCAAGGCGCACTATGCCGCTTTGAATAGAGGCTACCTTGTAGCCTTGCGTGCCCTTCTCGAGATCGCCATATTTGATCTTCACTGGTAGCGCTTTGTTTGTGGTCTTTCTAGGATAAAACTCCTGTGGGTCAGGGAATTTCATGTTGAGTCATGTGATCCGATTGATCAAGGTCGGATCCACTGTGACACGACGATTCAACCACAAGTAGTGATTCAGATTATTTTCAGCATGAAATACGAGTGGAGATATAATAAAGAGATGCACAGAGATATCGTAGATATTCAATAAGATAACATAAATGTATCAGAGATGCAACCATAAACATAGATATATAGTAATACATGATTTCTATTAATGAAATAAATGTACAGAGACTGTAAAAATACAGAGTGAAAGACTTGCTAGAACGGTGGCAACTTATCTCTGATAAGAGATGTGACGGCTACTTGCATTCGAAAGAAGATGGTTACAATGGGGCTCTAAAGGCCTTTTTACAATAAACAGGAATACCAAAAACCCTAGACATCCAAAAACCTAACCCTAGGAGATGAAGCACCAAAAGTCATGTGGGCCCTGTTTGGGTAAGTGAGTACATCAACTTCCTGGGGTCGTAACTTTTTCATACGATCTCCATTTTAGGCGTGTGATAGCTCATTGGAAAGGTGTTGTTGAGGAGATTCATTTTGGGGGCTCAATTATGCCTTCAAATATCATTTAGAACCTCGATATTGAAAAATATTCATTTGGGCCCTCAAAATGGCATTGAAAGTTAAAAACTGCTAAAAATAGTAAATTGCCAAAATTGCCAGAAAACCGTTTTGAGCCAGTCGAAAAAGGTGGGTGGCCACCGATATCCACCTATATCAATCCTCCCTCATTAGGAATCAATGGTCTCCATTTCGTTGAGTTCCCAGGGGAGAGGGAAAAGCGTTTGTTGAATCTGCATCTTGGTGAGCTGCTTGCCTTGCTGGAGACGTCGCGTTGCTCAGTTTGTGGAAGCTTGTCACGAACCTTTTGAGGCTGAGGTCGTTCAACAAGTCGGGCTACATGAGAGGATGATGTGAAGAAGGAATCTTTGCGCTTTGCTGCAACCTTGTCAACTTTCTTCTGTTTGATAGAAGGTGCTTGGGGCGAGGCTGTAGTGGTTGCAGTGTCCTTCTGTTCTCCTTTTGAACAGATTGTGAAGAAGCTAAATTTTGTCATTTTGAGATATTACTTTGTGACACTGTTTAGGTGAGACAATGGTTGGAACTACCTCGATATTCTAGAATGACCCCCAGGAAGAAACAATGACAACGCGAGTGCGAGACTCATAAACAACATAGCACTTCCACATATATGGTTGAAACCCAAGAGAACATCCTGTGAGACATCACGGTGGGAAACATCACATAATACCTCATGAAGGTTTTGGATCTGGAGTATGAAAATTGACATTGTTGGATGACACAAAGATCTCGATCATGGAAAAAGCCACTCAATGTTGTATGGTGCCCAGGATGTGGTGTTGATAAACCAATCCCAACTATTTGGCGACCTCTGTTGAGATGAGGTTCTTCCGGCTTCAGCTATCAACAATAAATCTTGTGGGGTCCCCTTCTTATACATGAATGAAAAAGGCACTCCCCTCTTGAGGATCTATTGGTTCTTACGGTTCAATTATTGTTCGCGATCGTGACAATAGCGATGTTAAAACGTCAATGATCTGTCCTTTACCATTATTTCCAAAATCAGATTTTTTGAAGTCGGGGTTAGGCTCTTTGTCTTTGATCTGACTACCAATGAATGTTTTTGAGCGACATTTATAAGTGTTGTGCGAGGGGCTTTGTGGAACTTCATACCCATTTCGGTGTCCTTCCTTGTCTTCCGTGACCCTTCTTTTCCGATGTCTTGGACTAGTTTTTAGGAAGTTCCTTGTTTGTTAGAACGTCTTTTTCATACTTGTTGTTCTTGGTTGCGGACCATACTTCCCATTGTTTTGGTGCTTAAATTTACATCAATTTTAATAACATATCAGGTAAACAACACCCGGTGATGAGATGTCGAGAAAAATCCATTTCGGTCTGCGGATATCGTGAGCCCCACAATGTTCAGAACCAAATGTGGCTGGAGTCTTGATACCAAGCTTGGTGTTCAAGGTATGGAAAGAATTGAGTGAAATCCGGGACTTCTTGGCCCCTCTCTTGCGGTAGTGGTCCATCTCATGTCTTGGTCCTCATAGTTGCCAATAGGGTAATAATGTTCCTTTACGACATCCTAAAAACTCCCAAGTGGGATCGACCCCATATGACTTCGACTCGTCGTGGAACTTTGCTCCTAGTAAAGTTTCCCGCAATGTTTGACATGAGAGCTTTAAGGAGTGCGAAGAATTAGTATTTTCTTTGTCAGGAAAATTGTGAATAGAAATAACCTTCTAGCAGCGTTAACCATTTTCTAGAATGCATCTATACGTCCTTCAAATATAGGAATAATCAAAGTTTATTTGTAACTTGAAAGGTGAGGGAATTGCCTCCAAATTGCCAGCTTGATGAGAAAGGTAAAGCTGTTGTTATCGTGACATTACATTGAAGGATGTGGGAAAAATTCTCCATCATTCGTCTCTTTATTAGGTGTGAGAGCTTGCTCAACCCGCAGTTGATAAGGATAAAATCTACTGTCATTTTTCTTTTCTTCCACCATTGAGGTTCTTGGGTGTGCGAGAGGATTGTCTTCAATAGGGAATAAAGCTTAGGGAATTAACTTACTATACTCAGGACCTGTCGAGGGCAATACGCGAAAAAATGATCAAGAGTAGCTGGCTTTAATCTGTGATCAGTTATTTTCGTACGAAATGCGAGCAAGATATAATAAAAGAGAAATGCGCATAGATATCACATATATTCAATAAAATAACATAAATGTCTCGAAGATGCAACCATAAAAGCAATTTATATAGTAATGCATGATTTCTAACAATGAAATAAATGTCTGGTAAAAATATAGAGTGAAAGATTAGCTAGAATGGTGTGACTATCTGAGAAGAGATGTGGCGGCTACTTGCATTCGCAAGAAGATGGTTAAATGAGGCTCTGAAGATTTTACAATAAAATGAATGCCAACAACCCTAGACATCAAGCCTAACCCTGGAGATGAAGCACCAAAGTCATGTGGAGAGGCTTGTTTGGGTAAGGGTACATCAGCTTCGAGTGCGTAACTTTGCATCACGATCTCCGTTTAGAGTGTGATAGCTCGTTGGAAAGATATTGTCGAGATTCATTTTGGGGGATCAATTATGCATTTACCCTCGAGAACCTATATCTCAAAAAAAAACCTTCATTTGAGCCCTCGAAATGGCACCGAGTTAAAGCTGCTAAAAATAGTAAGTGGCCAAAATTGCCAGAAAAATATTTGAGCGATTCGGGAATAGGTGAGTGGACACCGATATCCACCTGGATCAAGTAGCCTCCATATTAACAGGACATAAACAACTTTACACATGCATTCCGCTTCACGGTGCACGCTAAAGTGCGGAGATCTTCATTGACATTCAGCAATGTTGTCTGGCGATACGGGTCCAAGGCGGGGGCGATATTCAGTTCTTCGTTAGTCTTTGTTAGATACTTGTGTGGGACGAGCATACTGTAGACTTTCTCGTCATTTGAGGTTATGATCAACTAAACTTCAGCGCTTCTGAGCGTATCTGATCGACCTGACTGGCGCATCCCTTTTGGCCGAATGCGTAGTGATCATAGCATACTCGAATTATCGGGGCACATTGTCATGGTTGATTTCACCACATAGAGGGGTTAGGTAAGCGGGAAAAATTCTCAGAATTAGTTTAGCATTCACAAGATCATCCTTATGCTTATTTCACTTCTCATCAACCTGTTGGGACGGTCCGACTCGAGAAGTGGATGGAAGATGCTATCCTCTTGTCGATGATGCTTGGACTCTAGTGGAAATTCCTCTTTCTGACATGACTCTCTCTTTCATCAATTCGATCAAAACTTCCTAAGTGGTTTTCTCTGCAGCAATCAATGCTTCCGACATACGGACTTGGGGTAAGAAATTTGTGGGATCGGGGAACAACTCAGTCACGGTAGTGAGATAGAGAACGATAGCACAAGGATCACTGTATAAATGCGGCTTGGGTTGTGGGCTTGAATTCTTAGTTGGAAAAGTGTTCTTGGGGCATGGCGCAGCGAGCTAGATAAGAAATTCGGCAACAATATTCTTGCAACGGGTATGAATATTCCATTAACATTGATAATATGTCCCGTTATGGCGAGTCGATGGTAAAGAGGCGATCATTTTAATGTGCTTTTAATGCGTCAGGGGTATATCAGTCAGCGACTATATATTCTTTGCCATGGCGAAGTGCCGCATGTCATTGTTCTGATATCCCGATGAAGCTCAAATTCTACAATTTTTCTTCTGCGATGTTCCATTTGGAATCTCCTGTAACTTTCCCAAATTTTTCCCTCTTCTTACTTAACTTTCTAGCCTTCTTCGGTAATCTTCAACTCGGTGTGTCTTTTTCCATTTTGTTTCCTTTCCTCTTTTAGCATAGTCACTGCGCGTTGTTGAGATTCTCTTCGGGGTAATAATTCTTCTTTCTCTAGAGGGCCGGATAGCCGGTCATACATTGAGCCTCGGACATTCTTTCAACCGACGTGAGGGTCTCTAGTCAAGGAGCCGATCTATTATACGTTCTTCAATCAATTGTACAATCTTCTTGGTCATAAAATCTTTTAATTCTTGTTTTACGTCCCAAAAATTCTGCTTCTTCCTTTCGTCGAACTTGATCTCTATCAATCCAATGTTTTCAAAGTAACATAGTAAATGGGGCGTGTCCTCAATAAATTTAATAATCTCAAAATTTTCTTGAGACGAAGTTCCATTAGCATTAAATTGAATATCTGATTGAGCCTTACACATAGGTTTACCAATTTTCTCTGAAGAGTCCTATTCCGCCCTAGTGAAGGGATCATGGAAAGCTTCCTTATAGCTTCTGCGTTCTTTAACGCCATGATATTCATCGTGTTTCACCATCTAGAACACGAATCAATGGAAGTCCCCTATCCTTACGCCCGTGCATTATTTTTGCTTTAAGATCTCACGATAGTCTGACATGTCGATGTTCATTCGGGGTTTCTTTCATCCGAATTAATACTTTCTCTGATTCATTCTTGAGGTTACATATCTGGAGCTTCCTATGGTTTTATTCATGCAGATTCATTTTTTCAACCTTAGCAATTATTCTAGTGAAATCCAATACTTCATAGTCCAAATCTTTGCAACATAGACCTTTGGGTTTTAGGGCATTCCTTAGCTAGATGGCTGGTTTTCTGCAACCGTAACATAGGGTCAATCGTCTCTTTCTCTTAAATGATCCCCAACTATTACGTATTATTGCACCGGATCGTAGTGGTAGCCTGCAAAAATTCCTTCCCAGGATCTACATCCATTTTATTAGTCAAACATTCTTTCTATGCATAGGTATAACATATCTATCGTATGTATCAGATCTACTCATATCAAACTTTCTTTTTCTAAAAATGCCTAGGTTTTTAAACTAGGACGAATCTATCAAACATACCTAGATCCATGCTCTAGAAACAAAATTTCACTTATCTTACTTCTGAGCATAAAAGCTTCCATATCATTGCTATTCTTACGCTATTGGAGCCTGGGGCTTCTGAGATCTTACCTCTTTTCTGCGAATCCGACCTCTTTCTTTCAAAAATTCCCACTTTTACTTTTCTTAGAGCACGAGCGTTCGGATCTGCGGCTTTTTTTTCTTCAAATATGATCTTCCTTTCTCGAGATCGACCTTATTCACGGCTGCAAAGCTTCCCGCAGTCGAGTAAAATCTAAGCACTAGGAGGTGGCAGTCGCACATAGATTTCTTTTGCACAGTTTCTTCTTCCCTTGGTTCCCAGCAATCACGGTTTTTAGGTCCTGGAAACGGAACCATTTGTTAGCACGGGGGAAGACCCAAGGTTAAACTCCAAGAGCGCACCAACAAAAACCCTAACTTCACAGGCCTTTTGAACATCTGGCGGATGAAGTCTCACCGAGGTAGAGGCAAGGTTGGTTACAAGATTCCGGGTAATGCTGCAACCTTAGCTGAGACATAGATCTGCGATTCTATCCTTGTAGCGCACTTAGCATCGATTATACATCAATATTCAGCGCTTCTTATGCGCCAGCGGATAGCACAGAGCATCGTTGCATTCACATAGATCTAAGATATTTCAGCATTGCTTATGAGTAAAATAGATCAGATCGATGAACAGATGGGGCACTAAGCATCTTCATACATATCGGATCTAACATTCATACACATCACTAAGCACTAAGCCTAAGTAGATCTATCTAAGTATATCAAAACACTTAGCAAAGGAAGAGATAAACCACATCAAGTCAAAGCACAAAGCGCCAACACCACGGATTCGTGGTTCACCCGCACCCTGGGGCTACGTCCGCAACTCTTCTTCTTTATTGGTATCTTCAATCATCAGTTACAACACAAAGCCTCAAAAGCTAGCCCATAGGACAGAAGATTTTCGCAGCTCACTAGATCCTTCTTCCTTGCGCCCAGAACAAAGCCTTCTACAACCTCTTACAAACAACGCATGGCTCGCAATCATATAATCATGCAAAACATTTAGAATCCACATCGATCACGGAATACAACTATTAGCACTAAGCCATGGGCAATTCTTACATTGCATGAGTATCTATTTATACATTACAAAAAGTGGGCCTAAGGTGGGTAAACCATGGGCCGACATCCTTTCCCATTACATTAACCCAAACCTTAAAAAGGGGACCAAAAGTGGACAGATATCTCATGATCTCTGCTTAAGCGGCTCCTTCTTAAGATCACAGGCTGTCGAGGTACCAAAATAGGTCAAAATGACCAAGTTGTCAGAAAGCACGTTGGGGCCAACATACAAATTCCTAATTAAAGGAAAAATGTACTATATCAATAAAGGAAAGAGAAGCTTTCACAACGATATAAGATGGATCCTAAGAAGTTCTAGAGCCAAATTCAAAAACACAATACTAAAAAAAATAAGCTTTCCCTTGAGGAATTTGAATTCCTACCTTTAAAGAGTATTTACGAAAGGTTCCCTAATGCCATGGACACCATTAATATCCCTACAGAGGTTGAAGTTTTTTCTTTGGATGACAAAGAGTTCAAGGTTAAGCGGTTTGCAAATGAGAAAACTAAGGACATTGAAGGCTAGCTAAAATTTTTTAAAATCAGAAGGGCCTATCCTTATCCCTCCCATACACAGATCTTCAATTTAGCAATCAAACAAGGCTTCCCTAAACCTGGATGCAAACCTCATTGTTCCTATTTTTAAAAAGCGGGGATAGAAAAAATTCCCTCTAATTATAGGACCATTATGATTGGCGCGATTTTAACCAATGTTTTTATGGAATTATTTTGGAAAAGAAGATAACATTTGGCTAAGTCCGCGGAAAAAGAGCTAAAGGCGGGCCAGGTTTTGAGATATGTAAAAGAGCTAAAGGCCAGGCCAGGTTTATGAGATATCATTCAACTATGGACCATCTTGTTACCTTTAGGATCATTGCAGATGATTTCTGCAATACTACAACCAATCTTTTTTGTTGTTTTGTTGAATTTAGAAAAGCTTTTGACATGGTTCCTAGGAAAAACCTTTGGAATAGGTTGGAAGAGATAAAAGTGCCTCTCGAGTTGAGGGTTGTTGCAATAAGGATGTATGGGAACATTATTGCTAATTTTAAAAACAAAGAGGGTTAGTTAAAAGAGATTAACTGCAATATTTGAGTCAAACAAGGTTGTCCCTTGTCCCCTACCATTTTTGGCATATACATTGACAAGTTAGAAGACAGCTTGGAAAAAACAGGTTGTGTTGACCCTACTCTCAATGCTATAGTCATCAATCTTCTTCTTTATGTCTATGATATCGTTCTTATGTCAAGGAGTCCCCATGATCTTGAAAACCAACTAAGAATCCTCAAGTATTGTTGCTCCAATATGGGTATGACTATTAATATTGATAAGACTATGGTCATGATTATTAAATCCAATAAGATCACTTATGATACCTTTGTATATGAAAACAACAACTTGGACGAAGCAACTTCATACAAATATCTTGGAATTGATATTCACCACAAGCTCAATTGGAATTATAGCATTGAGAAAATGATTGTTGGGGTATGGGAAACTTATTATGGGCTTGAAAACAATTGTAAATCAACTGATCTTTGGAGTTGGGATAAGAAGAAACTCCTCTTTGAGACTCTTGTTACACCTATTATTATTTATGGATGTGAAGTTTGGGGATGTAGTATCTCTTGTGAATCCTAAAGAAAGATAGAGAAAATACAAAACAATTTTATAACCTATAATCTCAAAATTAAAGGAAATACGCCCTATCCCATCCTCCTCTTTGAAACACACCTCTACCCCATTGGGAGCATGGCTATGACTAGATACCTAATATATAAGAACAAGTTAAACAACATGGAAGACAAGAGGCTTCCTAAAATTGCTTCAAAATCGAGTCGTAATCACCATCAACTCAAGTGAGGATTGCATAAAGATGCCCGATCTTGGCTAAACTATTGGGGATTCATGAAGACACCATTTTGCAGAATAAAGATACTATTAAAAAAATCATCTAATCAAAATTTAAGGAGAAAATGTGGTGTGATAAAGACTTAGAGGAAGAAATAAAATTAAGGTATTATAAGGATGTAATCAACCCTAATCTAGAAGATCCAAATTATCTATCTATTTTGCCAAGTGTAAAGAAAAAAATAAATATTGCTAAGATAAGAACAAATTCTCACGAGCTCCATAGTGAAACTGGATGTTGGTCAATTCCTAAAATGCCACGGGATTAAAGAGAGTGTCACATTTGTAACACTAAGAAGGTTGAAGATGAAAAACACTTTTTCTTAGATTATCCAGCCTATACCGATATTATATCTCATTTTTTAAATATTTGTCACACTACCAACCTTCCTAAGCTCTTAACTCAACAAAACTATGTTGATCTTAGAAAGCTTCTCTTAATGTTTTTCGAGCACATAAACAAAATTCTAAAGAATCACTAGTACTTACCCTCTTAAGGTCTGATAGAACAAATTATCACGAGCTCCATAGTGAAACTGGACATTGGTCAATTCCTAAAACACAAAGAGAGTGTCACTTTTGTGACACTAAGAAGGTTGAAGATGAAAAAAACTCTCTTAGATTGTCGAGCCTATACCAATATTAGATCTCATTTTCAAATTATTTGTTACACTACTCAACAAAAGTATGGTGATCTTGGAAAGCTTCTCAATGCTTTTTCATCACAGAAACAAAATTTTAAAGAATCCCTCGTCGTCGTCGTCGTCGTCGTCGTCGTCGTCGTCGTCGTCGTCATCATC
>SNQJ01S0101192.1:0-11893 GCA_010110895.2 Picea sitchensis
TATATATACCAATTGCCACAGCATTAAAACTTCCTACACAACATATTTGTTATTGATTACCTTAAAACGATAAATTTTCATTTTGGAAATTTTCACATTAAAAAAAAAACAAAAAACCATGTTACTTCAATACCAAGATTTCTGACTGATGCATAACGCTCGCAGTAAAATAAAACGACAGAGGGCAATATATACAATTGAAGAATCTTTTTAGAGTTTTTATTCGAAGTTTGACTTTCACATCTTTTGTCCCTTTGGAATGTGGAATAATACATGAAATATGGAAATGTTTAAGCTGAACACAATCTGACAGTCTATACAACTGGTGCGACTGTTTGTAATGATTGCCCAGAAATGGCCACGACAAAGATTTTGAAACTCTACAGGTAACTAAGATTTTGATCGCTTCCTTCATTATATGACGAAAATGCAATCAGAATTGACTATTTTGTTTGAGTATATATATGGGTATTAAAACCTGATCAGCTTTGAAACCCTCGAGGCAAACAATCAGAATCAAAGGAAAATAAATTCAAAACTCTACAACCCTCGAGGGTTTCAATGTTTCTATGTGCTCCACTGATCAGGGATTTTATCGGGTGCTAGTACTATAACTTAACCATCCATGAGTACAGAGTATTGATGAAGATGAGTTTTTGAATCCTGCACATCCAAGATACCAAAATCAAGAAAATAAGTAAAGAAATAAAGTGGGAGAAGATGCAGACTGGACGCATTATAATGGCGACACTTTCTTCAGAACATTCACCCAAAAATTCACGTCCTGCTCTGCCCGGAATTCTGGCCAAGGGCGAGGGACATTTGTAACATGCATCTTGTTATTGCAGAGATCGACGACAGCTTCTTCTGAAAACGATAAAACTGGACAAATTTGGCTTGAATTGCTGCTGCTGCTCCTGTTCATGTCCCTTACAATTTCATAATTAGAAGAATATGGCAGCTGATCCATTGAAGCTATTGCATTTTCACAAATTGGACTCAAAGATATCTGCGAGCAGACTTGAGTGCTGCTGCCGTAGTATTCCAGTGAATTTTCAGAACAGTTGTGCCATCCCATGTTATACTCTTCTTTCTCCCGAAATGTTTGATTTTCCATTGAAATCTTTTCGTTGCCAGAGAAACCCAATTCCCACTTAACATCAATGTCAGCATTGGAATTGCTGGGTTTTGGATGAGAATCATCATCTGGGGTTTCCAGTATCTGTTTTAGTGATTCCAGCATTAACTTTTGATCCGTTCCTACAATGCAGCCTTTGTTTGACCGGGAGATTATGTTTCCGTTAACAATATTGTTGGCTCCAAACACGGATGTGAACAGCTCTGGCTTTTGCTCAGCACAGAGTTCCGATGAAACATTTGGATTAAAGAAGAAATTGCAGGTAGAATTCCGATCATTTCCTTGCTGTTCTGTAATATCGGTTGTGCTTTGTTCCATTTCTTGAAAGCAAGCTGGTAATCCTGTAGCCTGGCCAAGCAATTCGTCTGTATCTTTCCTTGCATTTAAAATTGGAGATTCGTGAGAACAAGAAACGTGAGAACAAGAAACGAGAGAACGGCAGGTTTCATATTCCAATTGTCGCTGGAAATATTGCTCGGCGTAACCATTGGCGGTTTCCACATTTGTAGAGCCCTGTAAAGGGAACGACAAAATATCTCTGGGTAATCGAGCTTCGCGCCTTGCGTTTCTGCATTTTACATTTGTGGCATTTGATGTCGTCGCCGGTGAATGTGTGACTGGATCTATGCCCATACGCAAAAGTCGTTTCTTTAAATGTGTGTTCCAGACGTTCTTGATTTCGTTATCTGTTCTTCCAGGCAATTGCGATGCAATCATAGACCATCTGCATTACAGAAAATATTGGAATAAACGTAGGAATTTTGTTTGAATTTTAGATTTATAAGTTTGGATTACTCAAACTGAAATTGCATTATAGAATTCCTTTAACTAAAAGGAAGTCGAGAAATCCATTTGCAAAATTACAGATTTTACCGCAATTTTTCATAGTGGAATTCAGTTCAGTGAAGCTGTTTGCTAACATTATTTAATGGATCTAGGAATGATAACATTATTGTCTCTAACTAATGTTAATCATTCGCAAGTCTAAGGGATTAGCTAAACTGATTATTGGTAGCATTATTGGGTAATTGGCTAACTCTGTAATTTCATGGGATAGTACAATTGGTGAGACTTGCGAACACTCTATGTAGAGAGATCAGGAGTTCAAGCCTAGAGAGGTTAGGAGTTTATTTAATGGATCTAGGAATGATAGTATTAATATCTATAACTAAAATTAATTGTTCCTAAATTTAAGGGATTAGCTAAACTGATTATTGGCAGCATTATTGGGCAATGGGCTAACTCTGTAGCTTTATGAAGCTTTATGAGATAGCACAATTGGTGAGAAGTATCGCACATTCTCTGTAGAGAGGTCAGAAGTTCAAGCCTTGTATCTCTATAGAGAGGTCAGAAGTTCAAGCCTTGTATCCCTGGAGTTACAGTTACCATCCACGTAAGTATTGGTGCTCTGTTTAAATCTCAGCTGAAACTGGATACCAATAGCAAATATGACAATCAAGCTTGAGTTTCCCTCAAACTTTCCCTTCAAAAAAAACGAATAACCATTTTGATGGCTGAGAATTAATTAACCAGTGGCATTATAACGCATTACCTGTTTCCCAGCATTGCATGCAGATGAATGATATTTTCCTCCTCCTCGGGACTAAAATCTCCACGTTTGATGTCTGGTCTCAAATAATTCGTCCACCTCAATCTACAGCTCTTCCCACATCGAAGAAGTCCTGCACTACGAAACAAGATTTTAAGTATCGTAAATTTCAAAAACATTCAAGTTTTTCTGTAACAGATTTGGGATTAGATTGCTGACCGGCTTGCTTGGGCAGAGAACGCCAGTTTCCATGGCCATGTTCTTTAATGTATGCAACAAGCTTCTGGTCTTCTTCTGGAGTCCAGGGGCCTTTTTTAAGTCCCAGTTTGTCACAGCAAGGAGCTCGACCCATGTCAACTATATATACAGAGATCTTGATAAATTCTATACAGACCTAGCTCTGAAGTCTTTTTACACAAGTACTGGTGCATGTATGAAAAAGCAAGAAATGCCCAATTAAGTCAATGTATTTTCTCCAAAGCCATGACTCTTTTTCTCCGATTAGGGTTCGCTTGGTTGAAGAAGTTGACGAAGATCTCGTTGCCTAAATCACAGGAAAAGAAACCCACAGAAAGAAGCTATGTTTGTCGACGATATATAACATCAGAAATTATCTAGATAACAAACTGTGTCGTCTAGCCATTAATATGCATGCTGCTTCTGCTTCTGAAGAAAGGCATGGCTGGCTGGCTGGACCATTGAGGAGTAGAATGCAAGGCGGTCATAGTAGCAACATTAGCAAGGAACAGCTACCTCTTCACTCATCATCAGAAGGAGAAGATAGATTGATTGTTAGGAAGGCAACTATATCACGTATAAATTAATAAACTGAAAGAGTTCCACAGAAAGCAATATGTGGTGGCTCATTGTCAGCCACGCTTGAAAATCCCCCCTAACAAGATATTATTGCATTTCTTGTTATAACGATGCCAGCGAGCCGAACGACTGAGCCTGGATCGTTGGCAAAGCTTCATTGTTTTATCTCGAAGCATCTTTGACTTGACTTGTCGGGGGCGACGCTGATTTCCAGGACAGCATGGACTTTGGGAAGAAAAAAAGATACTTTTCTATGATTTGATGGCAGTTCATCGACCCCCTGCGGTTTGGAAAAATCATTGTGGAAAACCGTGGGAATTCTTATCCTTTTTGGGTTGGCTGAAGCCATACGATTCTCCAGTAGGGATCCACGCGCTGGTCTGGATTTAGAGTGGTGGGGATTCCGAGGGACCGTTTCGTTGGGTGATCGAAAAATCCTGGTGTGTGTGTAAAGTATGAAGCGAATGATTAGCACTGTCAATAAAGGCTCTTGGCTTAGAAGGTAATACAAGTTATGGTATAGTCGGATTGACGTATTTGTTTAAGCAACAAACAAACGTGATGGTCACTAATACAGACAAATCCACCATTATGACTTGATAAAAATCTGTCACTATCCAATTTCTTCTTTTCAAAACAATAACGATGGCACCTCATAACAATTTCATACTATTCTTTGCATCTCACAACAATTTCATACTCTGTTTGTTTTCTGTTATTTTCAAAAATCTTATCTTCAGATGTACTGTCACTCACTGACTACTTCACTTTTACTTTTACCAACTTATATTTCTTTTAAGTCAGGATGAATACTCTACTTCACCTCATATTTTAACAACGGTGTGCTTCAAGTTATGTGACGGTTTCAAAATTCATGCTCTTAATTATTATTAAAATAATGATTGTTTTATGAATTGCAATCAATCAACATTTTTCATAATAAAATTAAATTTTAAAATAATAATAAAAAATTAAATTATGATAAATTTTAAAGTAATTGAATGGTAATAATGAGTCTTTTCGTTAGTTGAGATATAAATTTATATTAATTATTATTTTTTGTTGTTCAAAATTTATTTTTGAATGTAAAAATGAATTCGACATGTTAAAAATTTCTTAGTGCATTCAAATTATACAAAAATAATCACTAAAATCTATGAATCCAAGAATTTCTTATTAAATTTCTAACAAATATCCCTAAACAAATCATCATTTTGTAAAATCTTTAATCTAAAACATAATAATAGTCATGTAATTATATAACTATTAAAAAATTGGCATACTACTTACTGATGACTCCTCTTATTATATAAGATAATATTAAGAATTAATATTAACAATACAATATTACTTTTTGACTTTAGTGCGTAGTATAGGATACCATACCTTTTGACTCTTGTAAAGAAAACATGAAAATGCAAATAATTATTACATAATTTTTCTTTAAAATTTATCTCTGGGATGACGTATAATTTGAACCCTAAAATGTGACAACGTATCCATGGATATCGCCATTGGGATACCATCCTGTTGAAATATTGTAGAAAGGTGAACCTACCAGCTGGTTGGCAAAAGGCTGTAAAATATACAATTATTTTTCATAAACGTTTTTTTTAATTTCTCATAAAATATACGAGTTAAAAGAACTTTCTTTTAATAAATAAATATAACCTTCCTTTATCCTTCATGAATTCCATAATTATTTTTGATGAATTCCATAATTTTTCAAAGCTTGTGATACTATATTTATAATATATTTCTCATAAAATATATGAGTTAAAAGAATTTTTTTTAATAAATAAATAAATAAATATAACCCTCCCTTTATTCTTCATAAATTCCATAATTATTTTTGATAAATTCCATAATACGAATTTCATAATTTTTCAAAGCTTGTGATACTATATTTATAATATATTTCTCATAAAATATATGAGTTAAAAAACTCTCTTTTAATAAATAAATAAATATAACCCTCCCTTTATCGTTCATGAATTCCATAATAAATAAATAAATATAACCCTCCCTTTCTCCTTCATGAATTCCATAATTATCTTTGATGAATTCCGTAATTTTTCAATAACATGAATTTCATAAGTTTTCAAAGCTTGTGATACTATATTGTTGTTAATATAATAATATTTTTTAAAACATTTCACCAACAAAATTGTTTTTCCATATGAATTATCCTTCATGAATTCCATAATAAATAAATAAATATAACCCTCCCTTTATCTTTCATGAATTCCATAATTATCTTTGATGAATTCCGTAATTTTTCAATAATATGAATTCCATAATTTTTCAAAGCTTGTGATACTATATTGTTGTTAATATAATAATATTTTTTAAAACATTTCACCAACAAAATTGTTGTTGCATATGAATGTAGTAAAAAAAGGTCTATGAAGTTATGATCTATTAGTAGTTTTATGTCTTTTCATGGAACAGTTTAAAATTTAAATGGAGTATTTTGATTATTTAGATTAAAGACATTTAAAAGAGTAATTACTAAAAGAAAAAAAAGAAGTAAGATGCTTTATAGAGGTTGAACTTTTTAGCAATGTAACACTAATAAAATAAATTGGGAAGATTTAGAATGATGATGTTGATAATAATAATTATTGTATATTAATAATAATGATAAAAAAAAAAATTATGTGTAGAAAGTTTACAACGGTATCAGTAGAGTGAATAGTCGCAGAGCAATTGCAAGCTAGGGTTTGACAGTCGTGGCCATAGCAGAGGACAGCATGAGCACCAAAGGAGGGGGTAAGGGTACCCCCTCATACAAACAGNATTATGTGTAGAAAGTTTACAACGGTATCAGTAGAGTGAATAGTCGCAGAGCAATTGCAAGCTAGGGTTTGACAGTCGTGGCCATAGCAGAGGACAGCATGAGCACCAAAGGAGGGGGTAAGGGTACCCCCTCATACAAACAGGTAGTGGTAGATAGAGGGAAAGGGCCAAGAGGGGTAATTTTCAAGGCACCAGTGACATGCACCTCGGGATCAGACCCAAAAAAAGGTTAGGAGAGGAACCAAGGAAAAAGTGAGTGCATGGGAGAGGAAGCCAGAGAAACTCATAGTGAGGCACAAGATAGAGCGATGCCTAACAGGGCAGAAGGGCGCAACCCGTGCAAACCCAAAACAACAATGATACCCAAGGTGATACTGGAGGATCCACAAATGCAACTCTACAAGGACTAGATGAAGACACATGCGCTAATATACAAGTTCATGGGTTTGTGGCCCACAGAAAGAATGCTGCGCAACTGGATTAAATACCATTGGAAGCCAAACGGAGAAGTGGAGCTCCACTTGGGCTCTAAATGCTTCTTCACAACAGTATTCATGAACCTGGAGGACAGGGATAGAATCTTTGAGGGAGGTCCATACTCCCACGGCTCAGCAGGACTGTACATGCGGCCATGGAAGGAAAATTTTTCTCCAAAAAAAGAGACTTTCAAAAAGGTGTCGGTCTGGTTGAGATTGTATTCCTTACCTTTAGACTATTGCTTACTCTCTACTTTCGAAGCAATAGGAAACAAACTGGGGAAATATGTGAAGACCTCAGAAGCCACCCTAAAAAGGAGGTATACATCTTACTGAAGAATCTGCATAGAAATGGATGTGTCGGGAGCACTCCCAAAAGCCATAAGTTTGGAATTCAGGGATGAGGAATGGATCCAAAACATAGATTACGAACAGATCCCCTTCAAATGCAGAAGATGCCATGAACATGGCCACCTGATCAAAGAATGCCCTCTTAATAAAAAGTAGAAAGCAGAAAACCCCAAACCACAACATGAGGAGGATGGGTTTATAAAACCGAACCCCAGAAACAGAGAAAACAAAAAGAAGAGCAGAACCCTAGTAGGAAATAACCCGGAGACCCGAAATAAAACGAAAGGACGAGACAAAACCAACAAAGGGGAAGAAAACAAAAAGGAATCAACAAAATCTCAAGAAATCAGAGAACAAGCAATAAACGAGCCCACCAATCAACCAAGCAACAAGAAGGAACAGTGGAGTTGCACAACCCCAATGGATGGAGAAATCAGAGAGGACAACACCCCCATGCAAGAAGCAGGATGCGGAAATGACCCCAAGCGAAGTAGGCACAGAAGATCCTGATCTCAGAGACCTTGTGGAAAGGGAAGGGATAGATCTTCCAAACATACTGGAGCAATGGAAAAGACATGGAGTAGACAATGTACCAACAGAGCAACTTGATCACATTCAATACCTGTTTCTCTTAAGGGAGGAAGCCAAATCCAGAGGACTAAAATGCGCACACTGGGAGATTGGACATCTAGGAGTCAAAGTCGACAAGGGACAACCACAACTCTAACCCAAGAAGATGTGAAGGAAAAAAGGCAGGAAATCAAATAGTGTAGCCTTACAGGAGCTTGGAGCGCTATTGATAAACTCGAGTAAGATCAAGAAACGCTTCCCCAACTCCCCCCCACATGTTTAAATGAAGGTTATAACATGGAATATAAAAGGCTAAACAACCCGAGAAAACAAAAAATCCTTAGGAATAGACTAAAGAAAGAACAACCGGATCTCTGTTTTATTCAGGAGACAAAATGAAATATAGACAAAATGGAGGAAATTAGTAAACAACAATGGCGCAAGTACAAGATGGTGGCTATCGGAGGCCACCAAATGGAAGGAGGAATTATCATCTTGTGGAACCCACAAGTACTGAGCCTAATAGTAGTCGAAGCGACCAGGCACATCCTCACGGTTTGCATGCAAATCATTGGGAACATAGAGGTGATTCTATGCGCTAATGTGTATGGGCCCTAGGTGTCAGAGGATAAGAGAGGAATGATATGAGACTTAGAAGACCTTAAAACCCAATCCAACAACCTCCAATGGATCCTAGCAGGGGACTTCAACATCATCACGTCACTCGCGGAGAAAAAAGGAGGTACAAGAAGATTGGATAGGAATGCAGAAGAATTCTCAAAGTTCATCGACACAACAGAGATGGTAGACCTCAAAACTAATAATGGTCAATTCACCTAGAACAATAAATGGATGAACCAATATTAGGTAGCAACAAGACTCGACAGATTCCTAGTATCAGAGTCAATCATTATGCAGGGGCTAACCTTATATTGCAACATCCTCCCCTGGGGGGATCTGCTCATTGGCCAGTGCAACTAGAAGCAGGCTTCCAAACCACACCAAAGAATAGACCATTCAGATTTGAGAAATTCTGGATTGAACACCCGACTTTCAAGGAAAGGATCAAACAATGGTGGTGGGAGGAGCAACCAAAGCAAGGGACAATGATGTTCAAAATCTATAAGAAAATAAAGTATATAAAATATAGGCTCAAGGAATGGAACAAGGACATTTTTGGGAACATAAACCAAGAGAAAAACAACATAGAGGAAAAAATGAAAAAACTCCAGGAATCCTGCATTTTGGAGGGCTATACGGAGGAACGGAAAAAGGAAGATATCCAAATGACCTAGGAATGGGAAGCTCGATGCCATCATGAAGAAACACTTTGGAAACAAAAGTCTCATATCAGATGGCTAAAGGAAGGAGAATGGAACACCAAGTTTTTTCATAGAACAACCATGGCCAGAAGAACCCATGACAAAATTTTGAAGATTAAGGACCAGGACGGAATAGAGTGAGAGTCACATAAGGAGATCAAAACTACTCTCGTAAACCACTTCCATGGGATAAACTAGGAACCCAACCAAGACAGAATGGAGGCCATACAAAGGATAATCCAACATATCCCCCACCTAGTCATCGAAGATCAAAATAAAAACCTGAACAAACCCATTGCGGAGGAGGAAATTGACCAAGTACTCCAAGAGATGCCCAACGGGAAAGCCCTAGGTCCCAATGGATTCACATTGGAGTTTTTCAAAGCTTGTTGGGATATTTTCAAACATGATGATTATAGGGTAGTGGAAGACTCTAGAAGGTCAGCCTCCATTCTAAAAGCACTAAATGCTACAATGATTACACTAATCCCCAAAGAAAATGAAGCCAAAACCCTAGATCGGTACAGACCTATATCACTGTGCAGTGTCGTATATAATATAATCTCCAAAGTTATAGAAAATAGATTGAAACCCCTCCTACCCACACTGGTCTCACAAGAACAGGCAAGCTTCATGGAAGGAAGACAGATAATGGACAATATTATCCATTCCCATGAGCGGATCCACACCCTGAAGCTTTAGAAGAGAGGGGGAATGATAATACAATTGGACCTAGCAAAATCTTATGACAAAGTTAGCTGGCACTATATGTTCAAGACCTTGGAAGCCTTTGGTTTCACCTAGCACTAGATCAACTGGATAGTCAGCCTAGTTTCCACAACAAGCTACTCACTGCTAATAAATGGAGCCCCTGCCAAAACTTTATGGCCCACGAGAGGCATCAGACAAGGAGACCCGTTGTCCCCCTTCCTTTTCATTCTGATGATGGAAGGTCTTAGTCATAGCATTAAAAGCGCAATTGCAACAGGTATCAAACCTTTTGAAAACCGCTCTACTGCCATGCACCAACAGTTCGTGGATGAAACCTGACTTCATGGAATACCCACGGTCAAGGAAGAAAAATTCTACAAACAAATCCTAGAAGAGTTCGACGAAGCCTCGGGTGCAGAGATCAATCATTCCAAATCTATGAGCTTCTTCTTCAATACCAACCCCGCAATCCAAAGGAATCTAGCCAACATTCTGGGCTTTGAACAAAAATCACTCCCAACTAAGTACTTGGGCATACCCTTGATAGAAAAATCTTACAGAATGTCCACTTGGGAAGGAATAATCAACAAATTACAGGAGCGGGTAAAAAATTGGACATATAGATCCCTCAACCTAGCCGGAATACTTATTCTAACCAAGTCTGTTTTGCAAGCAATTCCAGCCTTTATAATGTCTGTTTTCCCAACCCCCAAGGGGATACTACAAAAAATAAGAACCATCCAAAGGGATTTCCTGTGGAGAGGAGTGGAAACAAGGAAAAAATGGGCCCTAGTGTCTTGGGAGAAGGTCTGTAAACCAAAAAGCAAAGGCGGTCTGGGGCTACAAGACCCGCAAGTGACCAATGATGCCTATGGGGTGAAACTCTACTGGTGTTAGGTCAAACAAACTACTAGACAATGGGAAAACCTGTGGAAGGAAAAGTATGTTCTGGACATAAGCGACCAGGAAAAAATCCACTTCAGAGGCACTAGGGAAGGTTCAACCATCTAGAACCTAGCCTGGCGCAACAAATCCTGGATTCAGACATACATCTTTTGGGAAGTAAGGAATGGCATAATAGCCAGCTTCTGGGAGGATGCCTAGCAATAGGAACCTAGAATGGAGAAACCAGATAGGGAGGCACTCCAACAGGAGTTGATCATGCAAAGTAAAACCAAAGTCTACCATTACTGGAAACAAGAAATAGATCGCAACAAATGGAAAATCTAGAATACTCTCACCCCACATAATAGAGCCCAAACTACAACAACAACAAAAGAGGTGGAGGAGGAATTGGGGAACTAAAATATTATAGTCACGGAAGGAAATGATCAACTGAGATGGGGACAAAAAGATGGCGGGGAATTCAATCTAAAAGAAGTCTGACACTATATCGCGGACTAGGACCAAGAAGACCTAACACAACAATGGGATAATCTTTGGAATGACCCCCAGTGGCCAAAAATAAAAATATTCCAATGGTTAATACTCCACAACCAAATTCTAACTTGGGAAAACCTAAGGGAAAGAGGATTCATAGGTCCCTGCATATGTCATCTCTATCAAGGCAAGGAATAAACAACGAACCATCTTCTTAACGAATGCACCTACACAACAAAAATCTTGGGCTCGGTGGCAGGTATATTCCGACAGTCAAGTAGGATCCGAGGTAACATCTCCACAACTATCAATATTTGGAAAGAAAACTACAGTGAAAATGAAGAGGTGATCCTTTGTTGGACCCTCATTCTGGGATTGATCATATGGGAAATATGGAAGGAAAGGAACCGACGCATCTTCTGGAACCAAAGTTGGCCCGAAGGGAAGATCAAGGAAACAATAATCTCCATGAAAAAAGAAATGGTCCAGAGCCGGAACTACCAAACATGAAGAGCACAACTCACAGACTAGGAATTCCAAATTATAGAAGCCTTCCACCTGAAAGACGGAAGCAACCCCAATCAGGTAAGATGGCCACAACAACTCCAAGTAGGTGAGGACAACTGGAAACCACCACCAGTAGGCTCCCTCAAGATGAATTTTGATGGGGCGTCGAAAGGTAACCCAGGACAGACAGGAATGGGAGGAGTAATCAGGGACAGTAAAGGTAATATCATCTAGTTGTACACTGGGAGCCTGGGAAACTCAACCAACAACATCA
>SNQJ01S0101192.1:27429-40540 GCA_010110895.2 Picea sitchensis
GTTCAGCCCTAGGTCAAATGGTTTTCAGTATAGGAGCTACCCCTATTTTTTTGGTTATGTTTTATGTATATATTATGGTTTAGTCTGTCAAACTATTTTTTGGAGGACTGTGTCGGTTTCCCATGGTGGCAGCCTAGCCCTCCCTCTGCTATCTCAGACAATGCAACTCTAGGATACCTAATCTAGTTTCCTTTTTGGCAGATCAAGGGATTCCCCTTGTCTTTTTTGTATCATAACTTCTTTCAGTAATACAAGATTTCACACTCACTTACAAAAAAAAAAAATATGATAAAAAAAAGATTAATTTATTTATTTAAACATATTGATTTTATGATAAAAATGACTGAAATTAATCTTTTGGAATTCTCTTTCTTTTTCCCTATTTTATTTACAAATGTTTTGAAAGTGAAATTTAATTTTTCTATAGGAAAGGCACTTCAAGAGAAAATGTTGTTCATCCTTCCCTTTCTTAGTATAAAAAAAATTACATATTCTACTCTCCCAAAGTGTTTTATGTAACATCCCTAGCCCCAAGATGCTATGCCACAAAAAAAATTTCTTCTATGATACCACAATGTAACATTTCTAGCCACCTAGCTGAGTCTCGTTACCTCTAATCTTAACTCTAATACCATTTAATTAACTATTATTCTCTATTGTTGGTTACTTCTTCTATTCTATCTAAGATCATACTGAGTGACCCAGGGTTCATGTCTATTCAGGTTTCCAACAAAGGGTCTAAAACTATCAGCCCTCCTGGTAAACCAGAAGGCAACACAACGCACAGAGTGCACTACGCAGTCTCACCTGAGATAGATTTAATGGGTGGTTGTAATAATCATGTGTTTACAGCCTAGGATTGAGTGTGAGATATGAGAATTGTATATTGAACCATTATTATAACTTGTAAACACGATATACCGTCATTTGCAAATACGTAGGAAATATAGAGACTCATTCATTAAACATAACAATAACTAATGAAGACAATAAATATATGCATACATTCATCACATAACACAGATGTTACCATGGTTCACCCCCTCTTGGGCTATGTCCACAAAGATCTGGCTCTTAGCTCTTCTATTATAGTATTTCCTCATCTACAGCACTGCACGCATTACGATTCTTCTCAATTAGGTAAGATCTATATGAGGCGGAATATATTGCATCAAGATCCTCAGCATGCGATCTAACCCTCAATATATTCTCTCCTTCATCCTCTCTAGCTCAACAAATTACCCAAAATAGGTCATACAACAAAATATTACATATCCTAACAACTCATAGATAACTAGCTACACTCGATAATACTCTGAACCCCCCTATGATACCTCAGTGTCTATATTTATATGTTTCTGGCTCTTCATATGTTTACAATAGATTATCAAAACCCTAACCCTAATGTCATTAGGTATTCCCTGCATGCGCGCGTGTTGTTATTCCTTCCAGTTGTCGCTTTCCTTGTGCATGCTTTCTTTCCCAAAATCACCTTTCTTTCTGCTTTGGCTTACCTCCAATAGGCCCCCAACACTGACATGTGGCTCGTCCCGAGCCACCTAACACAAATATTCAATCTCCTTGGTGACCGCCTAGAACTTCTCTTTGAGCTTTGCTGCTTGTGTCTGCACCTGCGCAGTCTTCTCCTTGAGTGTGTCTACTATCTCGACTGCAATTTCATCATTGATCAATTCCACACACTCTGCCTGGGTCTATGATATATGTGTCTTAGCTTCCTGTGCCTATGCCAGAACTTCTGCTACCCACTCTTGAAATGGTTCCATTTGATCCTGACACTCCTTCCTCTTTGTTTGCACAATGGTGAGTTCTGCCTGCAGGTTTTTCATGTTCTGCGCCCCTTTGATGCTCTCCATGATGGACATTGTCTTTTTCCTCTGCTTGAGGTCCTGGATAGCTATGCTTATCCTTTCTTCTTCCTTGTCCCACTTCTAGACTTTATGATACTCCTCTAGCTTTGTCCAAAGCTATGTTCCATTCTCAAACAAGTCATTTGTTGTGCTAACCTGTTGCTCTATCTCTTGTAGCTTCTCTACTGCTCTTGCTTCCTTTTCTCCCTTAATGCTGGTGGAGTAGTGGGTGTGAGATGCTCTCGATCATTATCGATATACTTATGATATTGATCGATTGCCTACACAATCTGATCAATCTTTTCTACTACTATGGTTTCATCTGTCTACATGGCCTTTGGGATCTTTTCGTATGTTCATGCAACTTTCTGCTCGAATCCATTCCTGTGCTCCCTTTCGTCTTGGGTCTGGAACTTAGCCTGCTCACATAATATTTCCAGTGTGTCCCGCCTCTTTGTTGCCTACTACAATTCATCTAGGTCTGTGTGTGCACGAGACTGTACCTCATGGGTAATGCTCACCTCCGATTTGTGTAGAGCCTTGGATGGTATCTGCGGCAATACCAACTGGATTTGGGATAAGTCCTTTACGATATCATCCATGTGCAACATACTAGGTGTGATGTGGAATGTTGTGATCGGTTGTAGTATTGTATGAACTATGTCCCTCTCTCCTTCTTCCAATCTTTCCTCTGTCTGAGGTGCTAATAGCCCTATTCCCATGATGTTGCCTGCTATCTATACTTCCCCAATTTTCTTGAGGAATTGTTGCATGTCTGCCAGCTTCTCTTGAATCCTGTCACTGCGGTGTGCAACATTGTCAAAATCCTCAGATAGACAATCCTGGACCATTCGGGCTACCATTTCTCCATCATCCTCCATGATCATATATTCTAGAGGTGTTCTTTGCACCTTCATTTTTTTGTTTGCACCTCCTCTATCCATGGCTTGCCTCTTATTCCCACCTGGTTCCTATGAGTTGGGACTTAGTGTGGTCCCCTACACTACCTCAACCTATTTCTACATCACTTGAGTCAGTTGCATAGTGTTCTTTTTCCCCTCTTGGGTCCCTGTCTTAGCTTCCCATTTGTCTGTATGCTTTGTCTTTGTCTATCCCATCCTCCATTTCTTGGGCACTGGGACTTCTTGAGGATGTGTTTCTCCCTGCCCTACCTCTTATTTCGCTGTCCTTTTTGACAAGTCTTGGGTGAAGACTGGAATCTTCCATTCATCTTCCCAATATTTGATCACCATGTCAATGTCTCCCTCTATGATACAGTAGCGCATATGTAGCCACTGCTTATCAGGATCCTTCCATGCCTATATTCACATTATATGTCGTGTGGCCTTGAAGTTGGCAATGTCCCAGTACCACGTGACAACCTCTAGTGTTATTCTCCACACGTTGTTGATGGCCTCCTGTAAATCGCGTAGGTATCCTTCAAATATGGGTCCGTTCAACCTTTTTTTTTTAACATCTGACATGGATTTCAGTAGTAGATATCTCTCTCCCTTATTCGGTTTGGTTCTATTACTGAAAGTTACATATCCTTGCTCCCTCCATCTCATAAAGGCTATTAGCATGATTAGCCATGAATAGTGAAAATCTATTCCTAGATCCTTCACATCCTTATAGTCATCCAGGAACAAGTTCAAGAGATAGGGTGCCCAACTCACTGTGGTGCCCCCGATGCACTAAGCTACAATTGTGACAACCCTAGCCAAAAATTCCTCCCTGTGACATTTTCTTAGCATCTTACAGGCTAAGATTTTTGCGCCCATTTGTGTTGTGACATCGTTGAGCCTCTTGATAATGATTCCTCGTGTCCCCCTGTCAGTACCATACTTCTTCTTCATCTCTTCTACTAGTTCTTTCTCCTTGGATTTGTCATCAAGAAGTTGCGTGGGATCCATGCCCCGGGATGGCAACCTTGCTATGTTTGCAATAATCTCTACGTCTATCGAGATGAGCTTGTCCAACCATATGTCCCCACCATGTGTGATTGCTAACAACTATTTGACGCACCCTATTGCATACTGAACTCTGCAAAAATGTGGTAGATACAACAAACCTAAAATTCATGTTTTCTCCAACCCCGTTTCCCATTGGAGTGGTTGATCAATCAGTTCCCCAACCAGATTTATGCTCACAGTCTCTAAGTATACTCTCTTTGCAAATTTCGGAAACTTGTCTGCATTTGCTACATTGTGGTATGAGTATTTTAGCTTGTCAATCTTCCCTAGCAAGCCTGATTCCATTCGTACCCCATCTAGTATATGTAGTAGAACAAGGGTTGTGACAGGTTGCTTGTGAGGTGACCTAGGCACCTGCTGCTTGTATTTCTTTGGTGGTGGTTGGCTCGAGGTTCTAGCGACTATCGTTTTTACTTCAGAATACCATTTCGACCAACCTGTGAAATATTCTACTATTCCTTCCGGTGGGTGGTCTGTGACAAATGTTTGAGATTCATCTGGTTCAACTGCTGCTTCCTGATTTGGCATCATTCCATTGAATCTTGGAGCTAATTCAATGTTCTCTAATTGCGCCTCCTTCCAGGTTTTTGCATCTTGGTTCTATTGTTCATGTACCTCTGTTGGTCTATCTATATTCATGTCCTTCAGTGCTGGCTGTTGGGTTTCTTCCACTACAGGTGTGGGGTTCAACGATTTTTTGTATGGGGATGGGATTTCATCGACATTTACAATCTTCGATGGTTGTTGTTCTCCTTCTTCCAATTGTACTCGTGAATTGTTTCTAACTCTGGGTTGTTTAGCACTTTGTCTTGCTTCTTCTTACTGTGGAGGTTCCATGGTGGTGAATTTAGAAGGTTTGTTGAGTTAGAATGGTCTCTGTGACCTTTGTGAACTCTGCTCTGTGCTCCTTAGCCTCTATCGCTCTCTGTCTATTCTCTTTTCACAAATAGTCTCTTTGCTCCCGCGTTTGTGTGTTATATGGGCATTACATGAACCTTGTCGAGGACGCTACTTTAATTACGGGTTCAATACACCTCCGGTTATTTCATATTTTCCATTACTCTACCTTGCCATCTCCAGTTGCTACGATTAATGTGGCATCCCATCAGTCCTTTCCGACATTCCATTTTGCATAACTTCGTTGTTTTGTACTTATTTTTTCGTCTTTCTGTTTCCCACTTGTTTCCCTTTTTAACTGGTCGGTGTCCTTCTCCTCACCAAGTTTTTGTTCCTACGTATGTGTTCCCTTTCTATCTTCAGTGCACTGTGCCTCTGTTGGTTCTTTTTGATATTCTGTTTTTTTTTTTGACTGCACGGTGGGTGGTCAATTGTCCTTGTACAGCTTTAGTTGACTCCCATTGATCATCCCTTGGAGTTATGCGCCTGATAAGTCTCTCAACTATATAGATCCTCTATCTGTGACATATTTTAATTCCTATGGTCCTAGCTAGTGCATTCTTGGCTTTCCTGGGTGCTGAAATGATTTGTTGTCATACATCAATACTAGATATCCTTCCTTGAAAGTTTTCTTCTTGATGTGTCTATCATGCCATGCTTTGTCCCTTGCTTTCTGAACTTGTTAGTGGAATCTTGCTAAAATTTGGTATTCCTCCATGGTCATTACTAATTTAGTCTCTCTTTTACTGCACCTCATTTTGTCATATGTGTGATTGCTGCTATGTGCACTCTTGGTACTCAAAATTCTAATGGCACCACTGCTTCTTGGCCATAAACTAGTTTAAATGGCGTGTTCCCTGTCAAATGTTTACACATAGTCTTGTAGGCCCATAATATTGCTGGTACTTTGAGGTCCCAGTCATCCCTATTGACGTTACAGATATTTTTTAGTGCATTCTTCAGGATTTTGTTAAATGCTTCCACTGTGCCATTTGCCTGTGGGTGATATGGTGTGCTCTTCTAATGATGGAATTCAAAATCTTCAATCATCGAACTGATGGTGTTGTTTATGAAGTGCATGCCTTGGTCACTCATTAAAACTCTTCAGCACCCAAATCGAGTGATTACTTGTTCAAATAGGAAGTGTGTTGTTGTTTCTATGTTGCAATCCTTCACTAGTGTGGCTTCCACCCATCTTGTTAGGTACTCCATCGCAGTGATAATGTACTTAGCTCCTGTTCTTTTTGCTAGTGGGTTGATTGGTCCCACAAATTCTATTATCCACTTATCGAATGCCTGCAAGGTTATTTGTTATCATAATGACATCTCTTCCCTTCTGTTGGGTTTACCTACCCTTTGAAAGACACAACATCTTTGACAGTACTCCTTCGAGTCTCTGTGAATTGTCAGCCACCATAGTTCTACACGCAATACCTTCTGTGCGGTAGATTTTCCTGCATAATGTCCTAATGCTATTCCCTCTTGGGCTTCTATTAAGACTCTTGGTATTTCATTCTCTAACATGTACCTTTGCAAGATGTTATCTGCACCCATTTTGTATAAGTGTCCTATGATCAGTTGATAGTCTGCAACCCAGACTACCAAGTTTTTCTTCTATGCGGTGTTATATTCTTGCGACACAGTACCTGTGGTCAAGTACTGAATGATATCTGCAAATTATTAATCAACAATATAGACTGAGAATAACTGTGCATCCGAGAAGTTGTCTTCTAAATTCATAGGTTCTTCTCCATTTGTGACTCTTGATAGGTGGTCAGGTCTTGCATTCAATTTTCCTGGCTTGACTATTACTTCAAAGTCAAATTCTTGAAGTAACAGTAACCATCAACACATTGTCCCCCCCAACACTAGCTTGTTGACTAGGTATTTCAAGGCTGAGTGATCTGTGAACATATTAAAGTGTTTTCCCAATAAGTAGTGTCTGAAATTTTGGAGTGTGTAGACCATAGCTAGGCCTTCTCTCTCTGTGGTGTTGTATTTCTATTCTGATTTTGATAGTTTTTTGCTTGCAAATGCTATTGGGTGATCCAAGTCTCCCCCTTATGGCTCCACCAAGATAGCTCCAAGTGTTATGGCTAATGCATATACATGCATGTGGAATGTCTACTCCCAGTCTGAAAATACTAATATTGGCACAGTGACCATATTTTCCTTAAGGGTATCCAGACTTTGTTGACACTCGTCGTTCCACTGAAACTTTGTATCCTTTCTTAACAACTTTTCCATTGGTGCAGTAATCTATGCATACCCTTTGATAATTTTCCTATAGTATCCTGTGTGTCCCTACATCGCTCTTAGTTGACAAACTATTTTTGGTGGTGGTAAGTTAACAATTACTACAATCTTTGCATGATCTACTATTAAACCTTGTTTGCATACTATGTGGCCCAATAGTATCCCAAATGGTGTTCTGAATATGCATTTCTTTATGTTCAATGATATCTGGCATTGGCTACATATTTCTAACATCAGTCGTAAGACTTTTGCATGGTATTTCAAAAAACTATAGACTGTCCAATCGTCCATGTATACCTCTAGGATTTGATGGATGAATTCTTTAAACATGATGATGACTACTCTAGAAAATATTGCTAGTGCATTCTTCAGTCCAAATGGCATGACTATGTACTAGTAGGATCCCCATTCTATCACAAATGTGGTATTGTATCTGTCTTCCTGTGCTATCTTAATATGATGGTAAGCTAAGAATCCATCAGTGAATTAGTAAGCTTCATTTCCACCTACGGTCTCTAACACTTCATTCATGAAAGGTGTAGGGAACGAGTCATGTAGGCATGCATTGTTCAACTTCCTCAATTCGATGCAGATCATTAATCCTCTTTTTTTTTTCCTGCACTACCATCGGTCTTATCCATTCTGATTCTTTGATCGTTTCTATGAATCTGGCTTTGAGAATCCTGTCGATCTCAGCTTTGACTTTCTGCTTATATACTGGGTTCAGTATGTATGGTCGCTGTCTGATCGGTCTCGCTTCAGGCATGAGTAGTATCTTAATTTCTCCTAGTTCTCCAGCTATACCTTTCATCTCTGTAAATGGTGTAGGAAACAAGTCATTGTACTCACGCAATAGCTCTGTTATACTTTCCACTATTTACTCATCCTAGTAATCTCCAATGCTGGCCATTTTGGGATTCTCAGTTGTCCCAATGTTAAATTTCTTTACCTTGATCAACACTGCAATAAATTTTGATTCTAAGGGTGTACCTTCCACTTCTCTTTCTTCTTCTTCTTCTTCAATCTGAATATCACGTGGATCGTCTTCATCTGGTGCTTCCTCCTGCACATGGTAACGTGACAACAGTTCTTTGACTATCTGTTTGTTCCGTTGTTGTTCTTCTRTGATAAGTTCTACATTTTGTTCTTTGATGAATATCACTCCTCTTATATGTTTAAGAGTTGCATCTATGTTGGGGTTCTCATGCTTGAATGAGAAAGTGACTGTAAAATTATGTTGCAATTTTGTCTTGGTCGTAGTTCCTTTGCGCAGTTCCTAGTCTGTATACCAGTTCACTGGTATTCCATCTATAGTGTGTATGAAATGATGAGGCCATTACTCTGGGGGTGTCAATTTCCACAACATTCTACACTTCTCCAAGTGTTCCCCTGGTGCCCTATGTCCATCGTACCTCTATTGCTTGTTTTTTTTTATGTTCTGCACTGAACCTTTTGTGCAATAACTGCTCACATTGGTACTGATCTATGATTGTCTCTTTGTGTGCTCCCCACCATATTGTAGGTCTGGCCTTGAGTGCTATATCAAGTGTTAATGGTCTCTCATTATCTAAAATGTTGTCTTCATACTGTGCCAAGAATGTTTCCAAATCATTTATTTCATGGAAACTGGGTGGTTCCCTTATTTCTGTGCCTACCCATCTTATTGCACGGTCCATTCGTGCACATATTCTCATGAATACTTCATGTAGCCTTTGTTGCCAATTTTCTAGACCAATGTTTGAGTCTGTTGCACATGAAGTAATGCTCCACCAACTGAGTATCCCATCTGTAGTTGGGTTTACATAATCCTGATTGCGCATAGTTTTTCTTTACAACTGGTTGATTTCCTCTAAGTCTAAGAACATAGGTTCGATGAACCTTTCCCCTTCTGATGGGTGTAATGGCGTGATGACCCTATACTCCCCTGACTCAAATGCCATTTTCCTTGTATTCAATTTGATTATGTCCTGGTTTTCAAATGCCCAATCCAGACCAAACAATGTTGGATCTGGTGTTGTGTCGTCCACTATTTCAATGACTTCAAAGTATGCTTTAGTGTGCACTCCATCTAGGTTTACATTCACTCCTTTTAGTCTACCAATTGGTAGGACTCTGTGTTGGTTTTCTAGTTTCAATTGAACAGGTGAATATCCTAATGTGGGCTCTCCCATGCATTGCCATGTCTTCTTTGGTAATACATTAACTTCATATCCTAGATCTAGTATAATATCTCCCATGTTGAAATATCTGATGTTGGCATTCAGTCTGAACTCCCTACTGGTTATTCTTCTTGTATGTAGGTGATTGAATATTTTTTGTTTTAGTTTTCCTTCCGTCTCTATACTAAATTTTTCTAATATGTTTCGCAATATTTTGACAAATGATGGATCATTCAATACTTTTACACATGATTGCAAAAAGCCTTGTATTGTACTTACTTGTCCCATGCATTGCATTTCATTGGTATGATCCAATACTGGAGGCATCTCATACTCTAGTGCTTCCTTGCTTTGCTACATGGTTGAAGTCGACGCCATGTATTCCTTCTGAAATTCTTGTTTGTCTTCCTTAAATATTGCCTTCTCATTCTACGCATCGAACTGTTTCCTTGGTTCGTTGTTCTTCACCCACTGATTTTGTGTTGGATCTTGTCAGACTATGTTGTTTCCTGTTTTAGCTCCTCCACGAGTAACTATATTGATGTTTCGTCCTTCATCCCTTGCTTCGGCTGGAATCCACTAAACATTCTGGTTTTTTTGGTTCCTCTTTTCCTAGATCTTTACTAATAGTGTTGGACATTGTTTTGTGTCATGATCTGATGTGCGGCAATACATACATGTCATTGGTGGAAGTGAACATTCTCTTGCATAATGTCCTAGTTGTTGACAATTGTGACATACCCCTGGTCCTCCACCTTGTTTGAAACCTCCTCTCACTCGTCCTCCACCTCTGTAGCCTGGTCGATCTCCTCTCGATGCATTATAATGAGGCTCATTATTGTACTCTACGGTATTGTACTAAGGTTGTGTTGTGTTGTATTGTGGTTTCACATTATTATATGGTTGTTGCACAATATTATATTGCTGCTATGCAATGTTGTATGGAGATGGAACTTGGTTAAACTGTGGTGTGGTTTTCCTAGTCACCATTTCTACCTGCACTCTATATTCATCTCATGTTCTTTCTCGCATCAACTCCATAGTTCTACAATATTTGTCACTGTGGCCTACTGACTTGCAAAAGTTGCAATATGAAATCTTTGGGACTGTCTGGTATTTTTGCATCATCGTGCAGTGATAAGGATCGTGACCTGGTTTCTTGCAGATTTCGCACCATAATTGTAACACCCTGTTTCCCCCAGTTTGTAAAAATAACTGGACTAGCCAAGAACTATGGAAAACTCAGAAATGTGAATGTGTGATGTGAATGGACCTTGTGGAAAAGGTTGATGAATGTGAATAATATATATATATATATATATTGCAGGACTACTAAGAGGGGATATGATGAAAAAGAGACCACAATGGCTGGAGAAAGATGGTGGAAGGCACCTAGAATGGTGACATTAACTTCCACCGAGAAAAATATCGTATTTGGAATTCACTAGCCCGGAGAACCAAGAGCGGCTTGCTAGCCCCAAATTAAATGTCTCACAAGCTGGTAGGTAAATGGCTCCTCAGGAATTAATGAGGGATGGGGGGGTGAACCGCCCATCCGTAGAGCCATCAGGCCTGACTAGTGTGAGGGAAATCGCGCCACACACAACCTCGCAAGAGGATAAGGCGTGAGGGAGAAGCGATTGGGGGCAGACGCGAGAGGAGGAAGAGAACTCTAGAGATATGAAGAGTGAGTGATAGTAGAGAAGGGGGGGAGTAACCCTCGTTCTCGGTCACTGGAAAACCGAGAGACCATCTTGCAGCATCGTGGTCTCAGCTTGGGGGTGGCTAGTGGTAAATCCTATCGAAATTGCTGAGCCTATGGTTGGGTGGAAATGATCACCCCTCTCAGCAGTTTCACTTACTTCTGGTGTTATTGCTGATAAGTGTTTTACATCTTGCACCTTGAAATTCATATGCTGACCTATATGCTCATAAACTGTGAAATTGTGAATGATTACACTATAAGACTGTCTGTGTAGTGTTTTGATAAGAAATGGTAGATGTATGCTTGTAACAGAAAAACCACGCATGGATTATGTGGATAGATAAATTTGTTTATGCATAAGTTGAAGCAAGCTAGTCTTCCAGTCCATTCTCGGGAATTTGTTTCCCCTTATCTGTCTCCAGGAATGCCCCAGAATAGATCTCTCCACAGAGATACCCTTCTTGGAAAAGTTTACCAAGAACCTGGAAAAAGGACTTGAATGCGCAAGTATTATCAACCCTGTACGAGGAAGAATGATCCTCTTGAAATCCTGAAGTAGCAACATAGCGATAAGTATCGATCGATGGATGAGATCCCATTGGAAGATCTGCGGTCATTCACGACCGTTAGATTGGAGGAAGAAACAAGGGTGTTACATGCCTTACCCCATTTCTTTTATCTTCATGAGTAGCAAGGAAATCGGGACCATAGATCCCCAAGGTCTGTGGGAGTATCTGGACCGTTGGTTTTTCCACGTCCAGAGAGCAGTGGGAGAGTGCATGGCGTAAGATAGGTCTGAGCCGTTGGATCTTAGCTAGAAAACCCGATAGCCATTGGATCTGTTAGGAGATGCAGGAGGGTTAATCCCTCTTGAACAGGGGCGAAAGTCCCGAAAAAGGAGTTGGTACATGGCGTGGGACAGATCTGAGTCGTTGGATCTTAGCTAGAAAACCCGATAGCCGTTGGATCTGTTAGGAGATGCAGGAGGGTTAAGCCCTCGTGAATAGGGGCGAAAGTCCCGAAAGAGGAGTCGATAGACGACGTGGGACAGATATGAGTCGTTAGATCTTAGCTAGAAAACTTGACAGCCATTGGATCTGCTAGGAGATGCATGAGGGTTAAGCCCTCATGAACAAGGGAGAAAGTCCCGAGAGAGGAGTCGGTATCGGGGATTCAAAGTTCAGGATTCTGGGAGTACTGATGACAAGAGATCAGGACACTCCATGGAGAAAGTTTGGATATAGATCTGGACCATCCATTCGTGGAGGACACATGGCAGAGATCAAGAGCCCATCGGTATTTCAAATACTGTGGATTCAATTTGATAGAGGATTTGTGTCACTAGGAGTCGCGAAATCCCAATTACTGAAACCCTGAATCGGTTTAAGTGTGAATAAGTTTGAGAAAGGCGGGATTTAATCATGATCATTGATCATCTTGAAAAGATCATAATGGTTGATCGTGGGTGAAGGTTGCAACCGTCTATTGGAGGGACATGTGGCCGTCGATCAACATTTCAGAGTTTCGACACCCAGGAAACCAAAGGGAAAGAACCCTTGTCTTCGCGAGTCGCGAAATCCTGATCATCGAAACCCTGAAATGGCGAGAGGTGTGAATGAGGTTAAGGAAAGCCGATATTTGATCATGACCATCGATCATCTCGTAAAGATCATGACCGTTGATCTTGGCTGAAGGTCGTCGTCATCCATCGGAGGGACACGTGGCTGTCGGTCGACGTTTCGGCATCTGGGAAACCAGAGGGCTAGAAAACCTTGCCCCCATGATTCACGAAATCCTAATGCCCGAAATCCCGATACATGCTGTAGTGGAGAGGATAAGTACCAAAATAATCTGGATTTTCCATCAGAGGAGACGTGTGGTGAGCGATCAGAGTTTTGGGAAAAGTCTCGAAATCCCATGGACCATTGGATCCACACTCCTAAGAGTCATCGATCTCTTACATGAATTCCCATAATGGAATTCAGGGATTTGATTGACAAAGAGTCTTGGAGTCATTTCATTTCTAACTCCCGAGTACCGAAACCCAAAAAGGATCCATACCATCAGATCAGGGGAGGCTTACAGCCATTGATATCCCCTTGGAGGGAAACTTGGGAGACTTCATGGCTTTCGGGGATTTGAATGGGAAAGGAAGAATTCATGCATCATGATTTCCCGAATTGCAAAAGGCTAGTGATCAGAATCTGGACCAGGGGTCAAATTTTACCTCAAAAATAAAAGTTCTCGGAATTG
>SNQJ01S0101192.1:40550-70175 GCA_010110895.2 Picea sitchensis
TAGGAGAGGTCTGAGCCGTCAGATCTTAGCTAGAAAAACCAATAGTCATTGGATCTGTTAGGAGATGCAGGAGGGTTAAGCCCTCATGAACAGGGGTGAAAGTCCTGAAAGAGGAGTCAGTACACAGTGTGGGATAGATCTGAGTCGTCGAATCTTAGCTAGAAAACGTAATAGCCATTGGATTTGTTAGGAGATGCAGGAGGGTTAAGCCCTCATGAACAAGGGCGAAAGTCCCGAAAGAGGAGTCGGTACACGACGCGGGATAGATCTGAGTCATCAGATCTTAGCTAGAAAACTCGATAGCCATTGGATCTGTTAGGAGATGCATGAGGGTTAAGCCCTCATGAACAAGGGCGAAAGTCCTGAGAGAAGAGTCGGTATCGGGGATTCGGAGTTCAAGATTCCAGGAGTCCTGATGACAAGAGATCGGGACACTCCATGGAAAAAGTACCTATATAGATCTGGACCATCCATCCGTGGAGGACAGATGATGGAGATCGAGAGTCCAATGGTATTTCAGATATCGAGGATTCGAGTTGATAGAGGATTTGTGTTACTGGGAGTCACCAAATCCCGATTACCGAAACCCCGAATCGGTTTAAGTGTGAATAAGTTTGAGAAAGGAGGGATTTAATCGTGACCATTGATCATCTTGAAAATATCATAATGGTTGATTGTGGGTGAAGGTCGCAGCCATCTATCAGAGGGACATGTGGCTGCCGATTGACATTTCAGAGTTTCGGCACCCAGGAAACCAAAGGGCAAGAACCCTTGTCTTCATGAGTCGCGAAATCCCGATTACCGAAACCCCAAAATGGCGAGAGGTGTGAATGAGGTTAAGGAAAGCCGAATTGATCGTGACCATTGATCATCCTAAAAAGATCACGACTGTTGATCTTGGCTGAAGGTCACCACTATCCATTGGAGGCACACGTGGCTGTCGATCGATGTTTCGGCATTTCGGCATCCGGGAAACCAGAGGGATAGAAAACCTTTCCCCCGCGATTCGTGAAATCCCGATGCTCGAAATCCCGATACGCACTGTAGTGGAGAGGAGAAGTACCGAAAGAATCTAGACCGTCCATCAGAGGAGACGCGTGGTGAGCGGTCAGTGTTTTGGGAAAATTCCCAAAATCCCATGGACCATTGGATCCACACTCCTAAGAGTCGTCGATGTCTTACACGAATTCCCATGATGGAATTTGGGGATTTGAATGACAAAGAGTCTTGGAGTCATTGCATTTTGAACTCCTGAGTACCGAAACCCTGAAATGATCCATATCATCGGATCAAGGGAGGCTTACAACCATTGATCTCCCCTTGGAGGGAAACTTGGGAGACTTCATGGTTTTCGGGGATTTGAATGGGAAAGGAAGAAGTCATGCATCGTGATTTCCTAAATCACGAAAGGCTGGTAAGGGCTTTGCCGGTTTAAGCGTATGGTCATGGAATGTGGTCACAAGGACAATACCTAAACAAGAAACTTGTACTCGCTATCCCTTTGGGGGTTCGACGCTTCATTGTGTTGGGGTTTTCAGAGTCGAAAGACTCGACGCTCTAGTAGCGTTGAGTCGTGAAGAGTGAAAGGATGCCATATTTGCTTGACCTGTGGTTGTGCCCCACGATCCTATGGGAACAGACGAGGGAAGAGATAGCCTATGATAGACCTCCGTAGACATTTTGGGGGTCTGATCGTTGAGAAATCCACATAAAAATTCAATTTCCATAGTGGGTATGTGACAATAATCCTTCTGTTGGTAACAGATTTGGCATTTCTACTACCATATAATGCATGAATGTCAAACATTCATTCTTGTGGTGTCCTTTCGTCCTGCATGTAGTGCACCAAAAGAATTCTTGTTTGTCCTTACTCTTATTCTGGTTTAGCTGGAATGTTAAATTCTTCAAATCCTCCTTCAGTTCTTCGATAGCTGGGTCCGTCTAATCATACTGGTTTTCTTCTAGTTGTATGGATTCCTACACAGCCTCTTTCTGCGTCTAGAATTTCTATTGTTGCAATGGGTATTTTAAGTGTGGGAGTAGTGAGTTGACAAACAGGTGTTGATGTTGCATATCAGTCATGAGATATTTTACCTTTCCCTTCATTCGCTTGAATCTCTGGTCAATCTCCCATACAGATTCTCCCAGTTTTTTTCTAATTTCAGTCATCTCATTCATGTACTGATCCTCTAAACTCAGCTTCTGGAATTCGTTTATTAGTAGTTTCTTGATATATTCAATTGTTCTGGCTGTCCCTGGTGGATTGTTTGTAGATAAACTCATATACTAATCCAGTTCATGATCCCTTAGTGTAATCGCTAGCTGTGCCAATTTAGTGTCTTTGCTTGCGATCTTTTTTTCTTCCCAAATCTTCTCACAGATGAACACATTTTTTTCTGGGTCCTTCGATGCTTCTCCTTTAAATTCTGGTAACATGATGGTAGGGTCATGTCCTACCATCCTGAATGTCAAACTACTACCTCCACGTAGTGTATATACTTGACTAATGCTTCCTGAAATGGATCCTCCAGTTGTTGTTGCTTTCGTAGATGTACTTCCTATTGTCTGACTACTTCTGAACTTCAGTTGTCTAAACAGTTGTGTTCTATTTAGTATATTAGTTGCACATGGGTTTATGGGTTCCACACTGACATTAACATGGATAGGATTGTTTCCTTCTCTTCCTGTTCTTGTCCCTCTCGTCTTCCTCTCATACGTTGCACGCAGGATTTCCTCAATATTCTCCACAACCTAAAGATCCTCTACCTCTTCTTCGTCACTCTCCAAGCCTTCCCTCGTGGCTACGACACTCTTCTTAGTATTCACCTTGTATTGGTAGGGTACTTTGCTACGCGTATTTCTAGATGTCGCCATAATCTACTTGATCTAGTCATTTTCCATCATTATTGGGTCCAAGGGTTCCTCCTTATTTCCCTTATCCTTTCCTCCCATTTCTCCTCTTTTTGTCAGTGCTTCCCCCCTTCCCCCATGCATGCAGGGAAGTTTAGTTGTCTGAATCCATTGTCATTACACCTTTGTTGTATAGAAATATATTAATAGAATTATACAACAATATAATGTACCTTCCTTGAGGTCCACATAGAAAATCTTTCTCTGTTACGCTTTACAACTTTGTTGTGTCTACTGCAAATTCTATTATAAAGCCTGCCACAATACTGTCAAGCCAAAAATCTATTGCGTGGGTGAATTTGTTGTTCACCTATTGTAACTGCTCAATCTATACTAGAGTCCACTCTAAATGTTGGATCTCATTCGTTGCATGGTTATCCTTCAACCTTAGTAACCACTCCTGCAATAAGTGTGGGAAATCACAGAAAAAGGCTTCATGCAGATCAATAAACACGTATTTCTCAAGATGTTTGTGGGGTGTTATTCTAGGGTTTCTGTTGTCTTTCTATGCAAACTCTAGCTCTTTGGTTCTTAACCAACTTTCAATCTCTACTTTTGTGGGATTACATGGTCTCAACATCCCCTTCTAGTAGCTCATTGCTTTCTTCTTTTCTTTACTCTTCTCTTTATCAACCTATCTCATCTACTTAATCCTCTCCTATTCCTACCAATGACAACATAACCATTTGTTGGTTACTTCTTCTATTATGTCTGAGTTCGTACTAAGTGATCCAGGTTCCATGTCTCTTCGGGTTTCCAACAAAGCCTCTAAAACTATCGGCCCTCCTGGTAAACCAGAAGGAAAAAAAGCACACAGAGTGCTATGCACAGTCTCACCTGAGATAGCTTTAATGGGTGGTTGTAATACTCATGTGTTTATAGCCTAGTATTGAGTGCGAGATATGAGAACTGTATATTGAACCACTATTATAACTTGTAAACACAATATACCATCATTTGCGAATACACAGGAAATATAGTGACTCATTCATTAAACATAACAATAACTACTGAAGAAAATAAATATCCTTGGTTCACCCCCTCCTCGACTACATCCACAAAGATCTGGCCCTTGGCTCTTTTATTATAGTATTTCCACATCTACAACACCGCGAGCATTACAATTCTTCTCATTTGGGTAAGATCTATATGAAGCAGACCAGATCACACCAGGTTCCCCAGTCTGCGATCTAACCCTTAAGATCTTCCCTCATTCCTCCTCTCTATCTCAATAGCTTACCCAAAATAGGTCATACAAAAAAATATTACATATCGTAACAACTCATAGATAACTAGGTACACTCGATAATACTCCGAACCCCCCTATGATACCTGGGTATCTATATTTATATGTTTCTATCTCTTCATCCATTTACAATATATTACGAAAAACCTAACCCTAACGTCGTTTGGTCTTCCCTGCATGTGCGTGTGTTGTTCTTCCTTCTAGATGTCACTTTCCAAGCGCATGATTTCTTTCCCAAAATCACCTTTCTTCCTGCTTTGCCCTGCTTCCAACATCTACATATGAATGTAAATATGCAATACAGGCAACATACAAATTTATGTATAAACGTATACATTTAAAACATACAAAATTAACATAAGTGTATATATATTATTCAGTTGAATCATACACATAGTAAATAACATGTAAACACATAAAAATGCACTAATCTTTTAATGGTAAATCACCAACTGTGTGTAGACCTCAGACGTCCTTTGAGCCATATACTCTCTTTCTCATAATCTCTCAGCAGTAGGTCACCTTGAGTTGAGACTAGAAACTCCACCATGAAAGGTTTTTTAAGCCATTCTAAGGTCTACCCAACACAATAACACTCAAGTCAAGGTGCTAACTGCTACAACTAGCCTACAACCTCTCATTTCACACATCCTGTCCCACCTTAAGAGGTGTACCCCTTCTCTTCTCAACATTCCTTCGGTCTTCCCACTTCCCTTTCGGGGATTCAACAATAGGCCAAATAGAAAGTCTCATAGATCTATAGCTATTTCCCAACGCACAGGGAAAACAATTCCCATGATTTCTCTCACCCCGAGAGAATGCTCATGGGCCTAACAACCCACTTCTTCAAAATGTACATGGGCCTCGCAACTTGCTTCTTCAACATACACATAGGCCTAACAACCTACTTCGTCATCTCAAAAGTTCACTGGTTAACATTATCTTTGTAGATCCTAAGTACAAATACATGTTATGATGGTAGGAAGGTAGGTATGGCAAGGGTGAATGCGATAATGAGGTTAACAATGTTGGATAATACATTATTTCCCAAGTTTGTATTTGCATGTTCCCAACTTGACACTTGTCATGTTGGGAACTACCTTGTCCCCACTTGCCTCCACTTTGTGATACATTCCTCGTCCTTAGCAACTTGGATAAAATTTCATATAACTTGAACTTTAAGGAAATATTAATATAATATTCCCTTGGACTTAAGGCCCCATTGGCTTATCCCCTCTTCCTAGACTCCTAGCCCTATTTTACCTTCTAGTGGAGTTCTATCCCCCCATACTCTTTTGCCTTATTTGGTCTACAACAATGATGTATTTTATTAATATCATTTTTTGGGATTACATATTAAAATGATATCCTCAATGGCCATTAAACATCTAGGTTCTCCAATCTAATAACCACATAGGCACTCTTGCCTCAAAACATATATACAAATGCAATTTGACCCAAAATATCTTGTCTCACTAACCTATATGTACATTTACAATTGGGGTTTGGCCTAGGGGTATTACATTCCTCTCCCCCTTATTTAAGCATTGTCTTTAATGCATTACATACACATGTACAGGAAAAATGCTTCAAAAATATTCAAAAAGACGCAGGTGCTCTTCTCGCATGGCATCCTCATGCTCCTAGGTTGTGTCCTCGAGACTATAACAGGTCCATTGGACCTTTACTAGAACTACTATTCAATTCCAAAGAATCATGACTTTCTGATCCAATATGCATACCAACTAAACTTAGAAGTCTCCTTATTGCTCCACCTGAATCACATTCCAATAAATTACATGAATAACATCATGCACATAATTTTTAAGGAAAGACAGATGGAACACATTATGAATGGACATGGATGCAGGTAGTTCAAGCATGTATGCAACATGAACAATCCTCTCTAGGATTTAAAAGGGTCCACAATATCTTGTTGCGATCTTTGAACAGTTTCTCAACTTCAAGGAAATTCTCCTAGCTTTCACTTTTAAGAACACATGGTCAACCACTTTAAAATCTCTACGAGTTCTTCCATTATCTGCATATCTTTTCTTCCTATTCTCTGTAGCCTCTAAATTCCACTTTAACTTCACCGTATATTCTTCCATTTCCATGATCAATTCTATCCCAATGTCCACTACTTTGTTTGTTGTGTTGTCCTAGCTCACTAGCGTATTTCACTTTCATCTATATAATGCTTCAAAAATGATCATATTTAAAGATGCTTGATACCCATTGTTATAAGTAAACTCTACTAAATGTAGATAGTCTTCCGACTTTGATGGTTTATCCATAACATACATCCTTAGCATATCTTCAATCACTTGATTGAATATCTCTCTTTTACCATCTGAATCTGGATGATATGGTGTGCTAAAGTTTAGATTTGTTCCAGATCCTTTAAATAATGCCTTACAAAATTTTGATGTCAACTTTGGATCTCTATAAAAAAAAATTCCTTAGGAACACCATGTAGCCTGGAAATTTCTCTCATATAAACCTCTACAATGTTGGATGCCTTGTGAGTGATCTTCACTAGAATAAAATGAGCAACTTTTGCTAGATTATCCACCACCACCATGATGGAATCATGTTGTTTTGTTGTTCTGGGTAGCTTGTTGATACAATCAATTGCCACCACTTCCCATTTCCACCCAGGAATGAGAAATGGATGTAGCAAACCATATAGATGTTTGTGCTCATCCTTGACCTTCTAACATTCTATACATTTGGCTATATACTCAACCACTTCGACCTTCTCCATACCTAGCCAATAATATTGACTTTGATAGCTACAATTGTTTTCTAGTAATCTGGGTGCCCAACATAAGGCACATTATGCATCTCTTTGAGTACCATAATTTTCACCCCTTGAGATTTGGGAACATATACTCTTCCTTTGTACATGAGTGTTCCATCCTGTCTCATCTCATAATATTTAATTTTCTACTGCCAATTACCTTGTTGTAATATTTCTTTTGTCTACAAATAATGTTGTTCTAACTTTGCAACTTCTAAAATTCTATCTTTTAAATCATATTTGTACATGCCAATGGATGTAGCATGCATCTAATGCACCCTCCTACTGACTTCATCAACCAACTTTTTCTCCTTGTCTTTGATATGCTTTATATCAATTTCATACTCACTAAGGAACTCCATCCATCTGATTTGTCTAACATTCAAACTTTCCTGCCGAAACAAATATTTTAGACCAGTATGGTCTGTCCTCAACTTGAATAATTTTCCCATGAGATAATGCCTCCACATATTCAAGGCATGCACTATGGCTTCCAATTCTAATTCATGAGTGGAATAATGTCTCTCATGTTCTTTTAACTTCCTTGACTCATAGCATATCACATGCCCATTTTGGATAAGAACTCCACCAAGCCCTTGCAAGAATCAGTGTACACAATAAAGTCCTCATTCAGATCAACAATACTTAAGGCTGGTGCACTTGTCAATAATTTCTTCAAATGTTGAAATACTTATTCACATTCAAAGGTCCACTTGAACTTCACACCCTTCTTTTGCAAAGAAGTGATTGGATGTGCGATTTTTGAAAATCCTTCAATGAACCTTCTATAATAACCTGCAAGCCCCATGAATGATCTCACCTACGAGACATTATTTCATGTTGGCCATCCTTCAATGGATTTTATCTTCTGAGGGTCCACTTTAATCCCTTTCTTTGAAATGATGTTCCCTAAATAATGAATCCTCCTTTGATAAAATGAGCACTTTCTAAACTTTCCATACAATTGATGCTCCCTCAATACTTGTAGCACCATCCTCAAGTGTTGATCATGCTCTTATTTAAACTTGGGGTAGATAAGTATGTCATACAATAAGATAATAACAAACTTATCTAAGAATATTATGAAAATTTCATTCATTAAACAAATTAAGACAATTGGTTCATTTGATAACCCAAGTGGAACCACTGTAAACTCATAATGATCATACCTTGTTCTAAATAATATCTTGCATATATCTTCTTCTTTAATCCACACTTGATGATACCCTAATCTGAGATCAATCTTGGAGAATATCTTGGCATATTTAAGTTGATAAAAAAGATCATCTATCCTTGGAAAAGAATACATGTTCTTCACAATCACCCTATTCAGTTTCCTGAAGTCAATGCAAAGCCTAAAGATTCCATCTTTCTTCTTCACAAATAAAACTAGATCACCACAAGGTGACACACTTGGGCGTATATACCCCTTATTCAAGAGATATTCAAGATACATTTGTAATTCCTTTAGTTCTGATGTACTCATCCTATAAGAAGTATTAGACACTGGGGCTACTCCAAGAATCAAATTAATGGAGAAATATATATCTCTCTTGGGTGGAAACCCCAATATTTCTTGAAATACATCGTCAAATTATTTTAGGAATTGATGATATTCAATATTTGGAACTTTATCCTTAGGTGCATCTTCCATATTTGCTGCAAATAGTTGGCATCCTTTCCTAAATATTTTCTTCAGCTGCAAGGATTAAACTTCTATAATAGTTACATCCCTTGGAATACCTTCAATTGTTCTCAAGTTTCCTTCTTCATCCAAGAAAGTAAATTCCTTATTGTATCAATCTAGGAAAACATGGTGCATGTCCAACCAATCCTTACTAATTAGGAAATCATATGAACCCAAAATTATGATATTCAAATCGGCCTTTGTACTTAGTCCATTCATGTCCATTGGACATTCCTTAACCAACTCATTAATTCTTCTTTTATCTCTTGTAGCTAATTGAACCAACCAAGATTTCCCAAGTTTTCTTCTTAGAAAATGAAATATTTCAACAATATTATGATCAATGTAACTATGGATAGAACTTGAATCGATTAAAATAGTTATAGGTTGATCATTGATCTTACCTTCCACTTCAATCATTTGGGATTGAAATTCATCTTTCTTGTTGTATAGGGTTGCATAGATCCTTGGCATGATTTTTCCCATGTACTCCACTGTATCGACCTACTGTACATTGTGAACAAACTTTACTCTTTGACCTGTGTGAGGGAAATCTATGAACATGTCATTTCCATCACAACCCCAACATCTAATAGGTTGTTTCTTTGGTATTTTTCCCAAAGTTTCTATCATGTTGGGCTCATTTGAAGCTGGTTTTCCCTGAGAATTATTTTTGAGAAATGGTGGTATCTTCCCCTTCTTCCTCTGCTCCATCTTACCTTTCTTCTTGTCTTCCCAATCCCTTTGGGAATTTGGTCTTCCTCTATGTTGATCGTAGAGACACTTGAATCTCCTTATTTCTTCATCCAATGTCTTAGGATCATCATAATGTATCTTGTCATTGAACATTGATGGAAACCAACTCAGGAACCTTTGAATATTGACTTGTTCATCCTTGATGAAGTCGACATACTTCAATAGTTCTAAAAATATTCTCTGATACTCATCCATGGTTATACTCCCAATCTTGAGTTCAAATAAATCATTCAGTTTCCTATCACAATAACAATTTGTCAAGTATTTCTTATGAGAGAACTTCTTGAATTTCCTCCAAGTGATCTTCTTCTCATCAATGTTCTTTACTTGCACAAGCTTGTTCCACCACATTGATGTTTTTCCTTTCAACAAGTAAATTGCAATTCTTCCTTCTATCTATGAGGAGTAATTATGCAATCAGAAGTACTTCATCATTCCTAATAGCTAGGTCTCTACATATTTATCTTTCGTGTGCTCAACATCAAAGGTAGGAGGCTTGATCTTATTCATCTCTCCCTATAGTTCATCCACTCTAGACCTTTTCTTATGTTCCCTGACATGATATAATATTGGAATACTCTCCTCTCTCTTGAATGAGTGCCTTGGTGAGTGATAGTGATTCCAATCAACATTTATAGATTCTCCTTTCTTTCTATGAGACTTGTGTCTCTTTGACTTGCTTGAGTCTTCCCCCTTATCCATCTTCTTCTCTATTTTGTCCAAGATTTGCAATAGATTGGTGTTAAATCCATCTTGATGCTCCTTATCTTTCAAAAATATCTCATTATCATCTTTATAACTCAAAAAATCTTTTTTTGGACTCTTTATGGTCTTAGCCAAATTAATTTTTTCCTCTTTTCCTTCTCCATGCCCATTTGATGTTTTCCTTGCATTACCCATGCTCACATACAACTCCCTAAATTCATCTTCGTGGATGTAGGTTCTCTAAGCATCTTCCATGCCTCTGGTATCTTTGTTGATCCTGTTATGTTCTATTGTTCCCTTAACTCTGTAAAATTTGCATGCAATAGGAATTTTTACACCATAATAATTTCACAAATCTATACAAATTATGCACAATTATGCCCCTTTAAGTGCACCCAAATTCTTCTTTCTGATTTCTTGTGAATTATAATGCTCAATTCAAATTTATGGGTGAATTTATGGATTCCTATATCTAATAAATTTCCAATGATTCTTATCTTTTTCAATTATGAGTTATGAGTATCCAGTTATAGCCAATTCAATATCACCCATTTACTCCTTTTGTACACTTTTCCAACTAGGTAAAATTTGAGCCCTATTATTGCATCCTTACACCAACTCCTTTGGGATTTTGATAGGAGATAAATTGGGTTTCTTCATGCTTGAATTTTGATAAATCTAATTGATATTCACCTTCATCCAACATCCATGATATTATTTACAACATGTTGAAGTTTTCCCCGATTTACCTTTTTAGCACTGGATGCTACAAGAATCGTCTACCTCCTCCTATACACTTTTGGGTCCTTAAATTCCCAACATAACTCTGTACTTATCTTCTATGGTTCAAGATATTTCTATTGACTAATAAAATTCCTAATATTTACTTTGGAGCACAAGGTTATGGCCTCCATAAGTTAACTAGTACTAAAAATTACCTTGCACTATTTATCTTGTAACTTCCTCATACAAGCTCCATTTCGTGAACCATTTAGATCATTGGAAATATATCCTTGAGATCTTCCATTTAAGTTGAAAATAATCTATGTGATTCCTACAACATTGACAGTCTCAAAAATTATAAGCTCTAAAAACATTCTTTAGACCTTTGAAAATGACCTACAAAACACTATAAGTTTATGAGAAAAATAATTGATTTATGCTAATTTGGTGGATGATATGAAATTTTGGGTCCATATGGCACCCTAAAATGATTCCATTTCAACCTCCTAGACTACTTGGCCCTACCTCTTCAACCTTATCTCTCTTCTTTCTATCCATTTTCCTTTTACATTGACCTTCATTTTAAATAAAATATTCATATTTTATAGGTGTCATGTGCCCCATTGGTGTATCTATGAACTAGATGGGAAAAGGATCCCACTTTGTTTGTCAAAATTCCACGCGGTTCCTCTTTATTGGTATTGGAGATGGGTGGGTCCCATATTGCACCTTTTCTTTGGTGTGTGATACTTGCATGTCTCTTAGATCCTATGGTTAAGATTGAGCGAGATTGACGATGAAAAGTCTATGTCACATCTGAAAAGTGTGAGAAGTTTAATATCCCTTTGGGTCATGAAAATAGTTTCTCTGTGATACATGGAAAAATATGGGTTGTTTCACATGGTACAAGGGTTGTAATCCAAAACCACTTGCTAGCCATGAGACAATGGTTTTGGGTATTAGTTGTACCATTATCCCATGTGGCTTCCATGCCACATGCCACCCTGCCTCTAGCTACCACCATGTACCTGTTACCATGTCCCTGTCACTATGGAAGTACACATCACTACCATTTCATATCCACATCATCACCATGTCATGCTAATTTCATATATGGAAAAATACCCAATTTTTTTCTAAATTTTCCCAATTTTCGAATTTCTCCAAAATTCCCAAAATCAATAATTGTGAAATTATTTTTGCGGTTACCATTAAATATTTGTTACTAAGATGGATGCAAATGATTTTGGCCTTGTAAAAATTAATTGAACCTCATTAAATGAAAGTTGACTCCTCCACTTCAAATTCCCCATGAATTGTACTGCATAAAATGGGACTTTTTCCCAATTTCTCCCCATTTTGGCCCAATTTCACCATGGCTTCACTGTAACTACAAAATTCAAAATTCATCCAATTATAGGCCTGAAAATACCTAAAATGAGATCAAAAATGGGGATTATTAATCATTGAATTCAATTCTTTCAAATTTCCCATGAATTTCTTCCAATTTCATGAAAATAATTTTCACAAACATGTTGCAAAGATCCTCATAGATTTAGTTTCTGCAAACCTAGCTTCAACGCTCTATCTCTGGCCCATATAGGCTCAATGTTTGAACCTAGTTATTTGATACCATAATGTAACATCCCCAACCCCAAGTTGAGCCATGCCACACAAACATTTTCCTCTCTGATACTACAATGTAACATTTTTAGCGACCTAACCAAGTCTTGTTACCTCTAATATTAACTCTGATATCATTTAATTAGCTATTATTCTCTGCATATAAAAGAAAATATGCAATAAAAGAAAGATACAAATTCATGCATAAACATATACATTTAAAGCATACATTATATATATATATATATATATATATATATATATTATTCAATAGAATAATACACATAGTAAATAGCATGCAAACACATAAAAATACACTTATTTTTTAATGGTAAATCACCAATTGCATGAAAACCTCAAGCATTCCTCCCAGCCATAGACTATGCTACTCATAATCTCTCAACAGTAGGTCACCCTCAAAATGAGATTAGAAGCTTGTTGGGAGCAAGCCAGCTTTGAGGGAAAGGCACAACATGGGAGGCGAATGTGCATGCAGAAGGATCAACATGTGTAAAACAAATGTGCATGCAGAATAGGAAGGCGTGCGAGACACACATGCAAGAATACCTAGCCAGAATAGGGTTAGGGTTTTGGTAAGAAAATGTAATGGATGGTAAGCCAAAAATATGTATAAATAGGTACCTAGGAGGTCTAATTAAGGGGATTTTTTTGGTTCAGAGTTGGTTGGATACTAGTGTGTTCGAACATTTTTAGTAGTAATTGTTGTAAGTATGATCTAATTTTGTAATTTGTTGATATGGGGAGAGGGATTAAGGTATATATTGAGGGTTATATCGTAGGMAAAGGATTCTGGTGAGATCTAGTCTACCTCATTAAAGATCTTGACATGTTTTGAGGAAGAGTTGTAATGTGTGTGGYGCTATAGGTTTGAATCAAAGATAATAAAAGAGCATACTAGCCAAATATTTGTGGGCGTAGCCTAGGAGGGGTGAACCATGGTTGAAACTACGTTGTGTGACTGACTATTATGTATCTTCTTTTATGTTGATGATTATATGTTAGATAAATGAACAAAGGAATTAGTTAGCTCTGATATTTTACATGCATGAGTAAGAATGACAGTGTAATGAATCTAGATGTATGAACTAGTGAATGATAAAAGGTCACCGAGGTTAATCACAGATCCCCATTCATTCCTATACTCCAAGAATATGAGTATTGCAACCACCCACAGAACTATCTCGGGTGAGACTACACAATGCACCCTGTGTACTGTGTTTCCTTCTAGTTTACTAGGGGGCTGGTAGTTTTAGAGAGATTTTGCTGGAAGCTTGTTTAAATATGAACCTGGGTCAACTTATGACATTAAAGTAAGATCAGAGTAGATAAGTATTAAAGAAACAAATGGTTCTATTGTCAGTTGGAATAGAAAAAGATTGAGTGAATGAGATCTTATGGAGATTCGTGAAGATTTGATGACACAATGTTAAAGGAATGAGAATATAAAAGGGGATGTTAAGACCATGGAACCCAAAAAACGTGGAGATCGAGAGCTGGTTGAAAACAAAGGAGCTAGAATTTGCGCAGAAAGATAACAAAAGTCCGAAGTTAACACCATGCAAATATCTGGACAAATACGTATTCAACGACTTGCATGGAGTATTTTTATTTGATTTCCCACATGTGTTGCAGGAGTGGATATTGAGGTTGAAAGACAACCACCCTACAAATCGGATCAGACAGCTAGAATGGAATCCTAGTGAGACCACACAGTTACAACAAGTTGACAATAATTTTACACGTGTAATAGGTTTCTTGTTAGACAACATTGTTTCAGGATTTATCACAAAATTTGCAGTAGATACTGCGAAGTCTTAAAACGCAGTAGAGAAAGAGTTCATGAAGGGACTACAAGGTAGGAATATCATATCGATGTACACTTCCATCAAGATGTTGTTGTATAACAAAGGTGTAATGACAATGGCCTCAGACAGCTAAAATTCCCTGCATGCATTGGGGAAAGGGGGAATCACTAACAAGAGACAGAGAAATGGAGGAAGAGATGGATAAAGGAAAGAAGGAGGAGGCCTTGGTTCCAATAATGATGGAGGAAGACCAGATCAACCAGATCATGACAACAACTGAAAGAACGCGCAGTGGAGTACCCTACCAATATAAGATAAACAATAAGAAGAGAACCATATTTGTGAGGGAAGGCTTGGAAAGTGATGAAGAAGAGGTAGAGAATCTTCGAGCTGTGGAGCAAATTGAGGAAATCCTATGCATGATATATGAAAGGAAGGAAAGAGGTCCAACAACATAAACTAAAGGAATAATTCGTATCCATATCAGTGTCATTGTGGAACCCATAAACCCATGTGCGACTAATACACCAGAAAGAACACCACTATTTAGATAACTGAATTTCAGTGGAAGAAATGCAACAAGAAGTACATCTACATAGGGAGCAACAACTGGGGGAGCCATTTTAGGAGATCTATTCAAGGATCTACACCATGTGGAGGTAGTAGTTCAACATTCAGGATGGCAGGACATGATCCCACCATCAGGTTACCAAAATTCAAGGGAGAGGTATCAGAGGACCCTGTGAAACACTTGTTCATCTGTGAAAAGATCTGGGAAGCAAAAAAAATCACATATGAGGACACTAAACTTGAGAATTTAACCATCACGCTAAGAGACTGCACATTGGATTGGTACATGAGATTAGCTGCAAACAGTACACCAGGAACAACCAAAATGATTGTGGATATCAATAAGCTGTTGATAAATCAATTCCAGAAGCCTAGCACAGAGGATGAATACATGAATGAGATGATAGATATCAAGAATAAAATAAGAGAATATATCTAGGAGATAGACCAATGATTCAAACGATTAAAGCTAAACGTGAAGTATGTCATGAGATATATGTAGCATAGGCATTTGTTTGTCAATTCATTTCTACCACATTTGAAATACCCCTTTAGACAACATAATTTTTAGACCTAGGTAGAGGCTCTATAGGCATCCTTGCAACTAGAAGAGAACCAATACCAAAAAACATATCCATCAATAGAGGAGCTCAAGGAATACCTGAACAATATAACATTTCAATTGAACTAGAACAGGGGTAAGGACATAAGATAAGTTGTTTTGTGTACCACATGTAGGACAGAAGGACAACACAAGAACGAATTCCCAACATTCTCACAGTACATGGCAACGGGACTGCCAAACCCTTTTCCATTAGAAGGACTATAGTGTGATATTTGTAAGACACAAGGGCATGATCCATATCACTACCCAATGATGAAAAAATACCAGAAAGTTCCTAAGAGTTCAGATTGAAACTTTTGCAAGTCAGTAGGCAATGATGAAAAATACTGCAAGACAATGGAGCTGATGAGGGAAAGAACATTAGACACCTATAGGGTGCAGGAAAAAATAAATACAGGGAAAGCTACACCATAGTTCAACCAAGTACCAACCCCATATAACATCGCACCACAACAATATAACACTGCGCAAGCGTAGTACAATACCGTGCTGCCACAGTATAATCTTGTGCAATATAACCAGGTGCTACTGTACAACACACCGTGAGGAGATCAAGATGGATACAAAGGTGGAGGACAAGGTGGAGGAGGCTTTGGAAGAGGCAGAGGACCAGTGGTATGCTATAATTTTCAACAAACATGACACTATGCAATATAATGTCCACTTCCACCTGTGACATGTATGTATTGTCGTGCATCCGATCATGACAGAGAAGACTGCCCGACACTATTAAGAAAGATGCAAGAAAAGAGAAATCGAAACATTCAGAATGTTCAATGGATTTCTGCAGAAGCAAGGGATGATGGAAAAAATATCAACATAGTTACGCATGAAGGAGATAAGACATGAGATGACACAGTAAGACAAGATCCAACACAACACCAATGGGTAAATAAGAATGATGAATCACATAAGTAGTTTGATGCACAGAACGAAAAGGATATATTCAAGCAAGCCAAAAAATAATTCTTGAAGTTGGACATTGCATCCACATCAACTACACAGTATACTCAAGACATACCAATGTACGAGATGCCTTCATCATTGGATCACACTAATGAAGCACAACCTATAGGAAAAGTAAGTACCATAAAGGATTTTCTACAATCCTATGTTAAACTACTAAATGATCCATCATTTGTGAAAGTGTTACAAACATGGTAGAAAGATGTAGCACATAAGCAGAGGTAAATCTTGAATAGAAAAAAACTAATCATTTGCATACAAGGAGGAGAACAATCAAAGAATTATGATTGAACGCCAACATTAGAGATTTCAACATGGGGGATATCATACTGGATTTAGGATCTGAAGTGAATGCACTACCCAAGAAGACATGGAAATGTTTTGGAGATCCCACATTAGGATATTCACTCATTCAGCTGAAACTAGCAAATCAACATAGGGTTTTTCCAATTGGAGGGTTAAAGGGTGTGACAGTAGATCTGGATGGAGTACGCACTAAATTCAATTTCAAAGTGATATAAATTGTGGATGGTACAACAAATTATCCAAAATTTCTTGTCTTGGATTGGGAGTTTCATAATCAGGCCATAATCAATCTAAAGACGAGGAATATGACTTTCGAGTCAGGTGAGTACAGATTCATTGCGCCATTGGATCCATTAGAAAGAGAAAGGTTTGTAGAACCCACTTGTTTAGACCCGGAGGAACTTAACCAGTTATACAGAACCACCATGTGAGAAGAATATTATGTGAATTCAACTGAAGATGGGGTACTCAGTTGGAGAAGTATCTCGTCAGGCATGTCATACTTAGATATAGGGTTGGATAATTGGCAACAAATATTACATGAAGTCTCCATAAGAAGTTGCACAAGAATAGACCACATAGTAATATGGGTGGATACAGAGATAAGAGAAACTCCCATCTTTCATGAGGTGAATGACCTAGAGGAATTCCTCACAAGATACGAAGATGAAGTGTTACAAAATCAGAGGCTCTTAGTGTTGGACATAACACTCAAGGAAATGCCTGCATGATGGTGGGGTGCACACAAAGAGACAATCAAGGACTGGTACCAATGTAAGAAGTTACTGCGCATCGGATTTGGCACAAAAAAATGAAGCAATGAACTGCATAGGTATGATGGTCATGGGACACCAAAAAAACACTTGGAGAATTGTAGAACACTATGGAGAATGACACCACCAGAAGAATGGCCTCATCACTTTATTCACACACTGGAAGGGATTCCAACAAATTGGTATATAGACCAGGAACTGTGTAGAGGCACTATAGAATGGATGGTGTTACAACCAAATTTTATAGTCCCTTTGTCATTTGAACATGAGAATCCCAACATAGATTCAACACTAAAACATATAAGAGGGGTGATATTCATTAAGGAACCAGAAGTTGAACTTATGACAAAATATCAACAACGGAACATAAAGACAATGAAAGAACTATTGTCATGCTACCATGTGCAGGAAGAAGCACCAGATGAAGATGATACATGCAACATTAATAGTACATAAGTTGAAGGTGAAACAGAGGTGGAAGGTCCACCTCTAGAATCAAAATTGCTTACTGCACCGATCAAGGTGAAGAAAGTTAAAATTGGGACAGCTGAGAATCCCAAAATGGCCAACATTGGAGACTACTAGGATGCGAAAATGATAGAAAGCATAATAGAGTTGTTGCATGAGTACAGTGACCTGTTCCCAACAACCCTTATAGAGATGAAAGTAATAGAAGGAGAGCTAGGAGAGATGAAGATACCTCTCAAATAAAAGGCTAGATTAGTCATACAATGACCATATAGACTAAACCCCATATATAAGTAGAAAGTAAAAGTAGAAATTGATAGAATTTTGGAGGCTGGAATCATAGAACCAGTGGAGGAATTTGAATGCGTAATCACTATGGTTGTTTAGGAGAAGAAGAAGGGAGGGATAAGGATATGATTTGACCTGAGGAAACTGAATGATGCTTTCCTACAAGGCCCTTTCCCTACCCATTTCAAAGATGAGGTATTAGAGAATGTAGGAGACTAGGAAGCATACTCATTCACAGATGGATTCTTGGGCTATGATCATATCAAGATAGCCCCAAAAGAAAGGTAGAATACCACTTTTTCCATATAATGGGGGTCCTACTAGTACATAGTCACGCCTTTTGGACTGGAGAATGCACCAACAATATTCTAAAGAGTAGTCATAGCCTCATTCAAAGAATTCATCCACCAGTTTTTAGAGGTATATATGGATGATTGGACAGTCTAAAGTTTGTTGAAAGACCATGTAGAGGTATTAAGGATAATGTTGGAAAGATGCAGGCAATGTCAGATATCATTAAATATCAAGAAGTGCATCTTTGGGACATTTTTTGGGATACTATTGGGCCATATAGTGTGAAAACAAGGATTTCTAGTAGATATTGCCAAGATAGAAGTGATTCCTAATCTATGACCACCGAAATCAGTACGTTGGTTAAGAGAAATGGTTGAGAGAAACATTGGGACACATATACTACTATAGGAAATTCATAAAATGGTATGCTCAAATCACTACATCGATGGAGAAAATGTTGAGGAAAGATAGTAAATTACAGTGGAATGAGAACTGTCAGCAAGGATTGGACACTCTAAAAGAGAAAATGGTAACAACACCAATACTAGTATTCCCATATTGGGAAAATACATTCCATGTGCATGTAGATGCATCAACAATAACACTTGGAGCTACTGTGGTGCATATGGGAGCAAGAGAGTTAGACCATCCTATATCATTTGCAAGTAGAAAAGTTTCAGAGTCAGAGAAGAAATACAATACTACAGAAAGGGAAGGCTTAGAAATGGTATATGCACTACAGAAGTTCAGACACTACCTACTATTGGGGGGAGAATTTGTAGATGGATACTGTTGTTTTAGGAATTTGAATTTGAATTTGAAGTGATAGTCAAACCAGAGAATTTGAATGTAGGACCTGATCACCTATCAAGGATTACCAATGGAGAAGAACCTACAAATTTAGAGGACAACTTCCCTTATGCACAATTATTTTCAGTCTAAATAGTTGATGGATATTTTGCAGACATCATTCAATACTTGAGTACAGGGACAACACCGTAAGAAATCAACACTTCGCAAAAGAAAAATACGATAGTTAGAGCTGTAGAATATCAATTGATTGCAGGATACTTATACAAGATGGGTGTAGACAACATCTTGAGAAGATGTGTACTAGAACATGAAATACCTAGGATTTTAGCAGAGGCCCATGAGGGAATAGCTGGAGGAAATTATGTAGGAAAATATACCATGCAGAAGGTATTTCATGATGGACTATGGTGGCTGACCATTCATAGAGATGCAAAGGATTACTTCCAGAAATGTGATGTATGTCAGAGGTTTGGGAAACCGAGCAGACGAGACGAGATGCCCCTAAGACCACAAGTAAACTTGCAAGTATTCGACAAATGGGAAATGTATTTTTTGGGACCAATTAATCAACCAACAAAGAGGTTAGGAGAAACATATATCATTACTGTGAAAGATTACTTAACGAGATGGGAAGAAGCAACACCAGTAAAATATTGCAGCGCAGAGACAACAACACACTTCCTGTTTTAGCAAGTGATCACTAGATTCATATGCCCAAGGATTTTGATGAGTGACCAAGGAACTCACTTCATTAAAAATACTATAAAGGCTATGAATGAGGATTTTGAAGTCTATCATCAAAGGAGTACACCATTTCACCCTCAAGCAAATGGATCAGTTAAACACTTTAATAAGATTATAGATAATGCACTGACAAAGATATGCAATGTCAACATGGATGATTAGGATTTGAAGATACCAATAGTATTATGGGCATACATGACTACATGAAAAAAGTTGATAGGGAACACACCATTTAGGTTGGTGTATGGACAAGAAGCAATAGTTCCATTAGAATTTTTGGTACCTAGTCTACGCATAGCAACAATCACTAACATGACAGAATGAGGTGCAGTGAAAAAAATGCTAGGTCAGATGATGGTGATGGAAGAAGATAAGATTCTAGTAGGATTTCACCAAGAAGTACATAAAGAAAGGGAAAAATATTGGAATGACAAACATATAAAAAGGAAGAGTTTCAAGGAAGCATATCTAGTCTTGGTGTATGACAGTAAATTTCTTCAGCACCAAGGAAAATTTAGAATGCATTGGTTGGGACCATATGAAGTGAAGACTGTCATAGATGGGGGAGTTATACAGTTATTTAGGAGGTACAAAACTCAGAGGAATGATCAATGGGCATCGATTGGAGATATATAGGGACAATCAACCTCCTAGTACTTAGGAAGTTACCACACAGTAAAGAGTTATTTAAAAATAAAAAGGGATAAAAATAAGAATAATTCAACTCACATGGAGGGCCTCGAAAGAATAGGACTAGGAATATGGAATGGGGCGCTACAATGAAAACAAGGTTCGAAAACACGACATGCAAAATAACGATTAATAGGTAAAAAGGTACCGTGCATAGTAAACATAACGAAAAGGGGAAAAAGTGACAAGTATTAGTGCGACACAGTTGCCATTTCCCCGACATGCTATAAAGTTGGAAAGAATGGGGAAAACCAACCCATTGTGATTTTTTCTAAGGAAAAAAACACTGATTTGAGAGGAAGAATGATAGAGTGTGGAATATCGCTACCACTCGATGAATTGAGATCTTGTCATTTGAATTTAACCACCATGTCACAACCGCGGGTTAGAGCACCAAGTAAAAATGGACGAAGCACCCGGAGTACCACACGGGGACCATAAGGTGGAACCAATGAGATGTCGATAGTGGTGGATGTGGATGAAATAAACACACTGGAATATGATCAAACCACATTACAAGTGGAGGAGGAGAAAGAATCCACATAAGAAACTGAGCAACTGGTAGAGGATGTCGAGTAGACAAAGTCTGATGTGTCTAGGGGAAAAGAGCCACAGAAAGTAGAATCGGCCATGGAATCCACACATCAGGGCCTGGAGTTTGAACCAAAAAAGGAAACAAAGAAAGAGGATGAAGTACCATCCCCACAAGGGAAAAATAAGTTGAGAGTAGAAACCAGTACACAGGGCATGTAACTCACTCAGACATAGCAAAGTATAGTAATGCCGAAAATTCCAAATGAAGTGAAAATTGGGGATAACATGGTAGGAGGAGTCAACGACCTTTAATACTCCAACCATGATGTCTCGGATGTCAAAAAGTCCCTAGATTTGGTAGCACAGAGCTACCTAGATAGAAGGGGAGAGGTCCCATCAGGCACGCCACTGTTGGAGCCTACAMAATGGATCCTAGGCCTATACAACATAGGTATCATGAACCTCTTAGACATACCTCACTTAGGGCATGGGAAATACATAAATTCATGTGTTAAACATTTTCTAGCAAGGGTACATGGACAAATCCTATGGATGGACATTCCAGTACYGATCAATGTTGACCTCATCGTAGAGATTACAAGGATACCCACAAATGGGGAGAAGCCGAAGCAATACCTAGAAGACAAGACTCAGGAAAAGGCCATCTCTAATGAGATTAAAGCGAAGTATGGAAAATAGAGGGGGAACAAAGGAATCAATATCAATTAAATCAATGATCCTGTGACTCGGTTTGCAACCATATTTCTTAGTTGCAAAATAATGCCTAACTGTCGAAAAGAAGAAGTTCTCGCAGGAGTAGTAGCAGCTGCGACACAATGTGAAAAGGGGATCTCGATGAGCTGGGACCCATACCTACTCAACTCATTCCTCTAAGAATGTAAGGATGTGCAATATTGGGAATCTGATTTCCACTATCCGTGGTTACTTATCCTCATTACACTTATGGGGTGGCACGAATTGACATATACGATGTTCCTGACAAGGACAGGAAAATGTGGCGCAACGTGCTACACATCGTTGTGAAGCACTACAGATCCCAAGGTAAATAAATTCAACAATGACATGTTTGTGAAATACTTAACAAAGATTCAGAACAACGTGGAATATACATGGAGGATCTCACCAGAAACTGTTCAGGAGTATGGAAAGATGGCGAATTTTTGTGCATCACGTCACAACATGTGGCTACAAGAAAAGAAGGACTCAACCATGGAGTGGCTGCAACTGAAGTATTGTGTGACGATGCCAGACATCCACATGGAGGTCCAAGAGTGTCCTGAGGAGTGGAAAGTACCAGAGATTCCAAGTGCAATGCCACCAGTACAAGTCCAAACACAGGGTAACACAATTCTCGTGTAGCAGATAGGAAGGAATAATGTTATCCAACAAAAGAAAACAACAATAGGGACAGTGGGGGAAAGAAAATCCATTCTAAAAAATACTAGGACACAAAAGAAGTCACAGTGTCGTCCTACACAGGGTCCACGGGCTACAAAATAGGCACTGGGAGGACTGACAGGACATGTGAGTGCAGAGGAAGTGTAGACAAAGTCACAAGATGTAACCATGTATGAATAACTTGAGTAGGACAGTAGAATGGATACATAGAATCCCGAAGCATTTAAACAGACAGATGCCCAAAGAAAGAGAACAATAGAGTAAGTAAGTGGTGCTAGGAAGAAAGAAAAGGCCCACATGAAACAAATGGAAACATCACTGAAAATTGACGATGCAGAGTTGATCGCCACAAAATTAGAATATCGACTGTCATAAGTTTGGGAAAATGCAGAAAACCATCGAGCTTCAATTTTGGAATAGGTACAGGAGGTCAAAATCATGCTAGAACAGTTGAGCATCAAGGTGGAACAACAACAAAAGAAAAAACCGGTTGCAATAAGAGAAGCAACACCTGTCGGAGAAACAATACAAATCATAGTACATGGAAGTGCTAACTTTATCATAACAGTAGATATGTTTTTCGTCAATGAGGAAATGACGCAGAAGCTCGTGAAGTATATCGAAACATTTGACTTTGTGATGCCTAAGATACCGACAAAGGTGCTATATAAGTTACAAGTTAGTGTTGTGTGGGAGATTCTGTCCAGAGCAAAGTCTAACGCAACTAATCTATAGATAGCGTAGGAAGAAAATATGGTACTAAAGGAAGCCATTAGCTAGGAGGGGCATAGGAAAGATATAGCACAAAAAAATTGGACTAGATGGAGACCCAGATAAATGTAGTCTTTCAAGTTATCTCATATGACACAGTATTAGAGGAAACATCTTTGAAGGAGAAGATAACAAATATAGTACAAACTCTACAACAATATAATGAGAAGATCATCGAACTTGAGGAGTGTGTGGTACCTATGACTCCCCCAACAATCAGAGTGCAAAGAGAGAAAGATGCGATAGCTGCTGCAGAAAACATCACACAAAACATACATAGGGTGGAAGAATTGTTGGAGAAGAGTGACCAACTATGGATCCAACTATTAGAATATGGGAGCCTACAAGAGTTGCAAGGAAGGGAACATAAATTGGATGCAACAATGGTAGATGTCAAGTAACGATAGAGGAAAATGTCACTGCCAGAGAAGCTTAAGATAGAGATAGAAATGAAAAACCTTCAGGGAGAAGAAAAAGAAGTACAAGCACAAAAAATTGCACGACAGACTCAGTTGGAGCCTGTACAGGAAAAGGAAGAAAAATTGGTCATGGAAATCAATGTAGCGAAAGCATGCCTCAAACAGATGGGCTTGGAGGGGGGCGAGATATTAAGACTACCAGTCACTATGCATATGGTAAAATCCATGAAAACAAAGAGAATCTAGGCTCAGGAGCAATGCCAATGGATAGTAGACATGTACAAAGTACTGGCACAAGAAGTGGCGGACATGGGAGTTAGGCAGTGGCCTAGAACGAGTCACGATGTCAGTGTTGAGGGCCTTTTGGGTGAAGGCTAGGTTTGAGGGAAATGCATGATGTGGGAGGTGAATGCGCATGCATAAGGATCAACATGCGTAAAATAGGTGCACATGCAGAAGTGGAAGGCATGTGAGGCACGCATGAAAGAATACCTAGCCAGGATAGGGTTAGGGTTTTGGTAAGAGAATGTAATGGTTGGTAAGATGAAAATATGTATAAATAGGTACCTAGGAGGTCTAGGTAAGGGTTTTTCTTGGTTTGGAGTTGGTTGGATAAAAGAGTGTTCAAACATTGTTAGTAGTTTTTGTTGTAAGTTCGATCTAATTTTGTAAGATATTGAGCTGGGGAGAGGGATTAAGGTATATCTTGAGGGTTAGATCACAGGAGGAGGAGCCTGGTGCAATCTATTCCATCTCATTGTAATATCTTGACCTGTTTTGAGGAAGATTTGTAATGCATGTGGTGCTATAGGTTTGAATCAAAGATAATAAAAGAGAAGACTAGCCAAATATTTGTGGACGTAGCCTAGGAGGGGTGAACCACGGTAGACCCTGCATTGTGTGATTGAATGTTATGTATCTTCTTTTATGTTGATGACTATATGTTAGATAAATGAATGAAGGAATTAGTTAGCTCTGATATTTTACATGCATGAGTAAGAATGGCAGTGTAATGAATCTAGATGTATGAACTAGTGAATGATAAAAGGTCACTGACATTAATCGCAGATCCCCATTCCTTCCCAGGCTGTAAGAATCTGAGTATTGTAGCCACCCATAGAAATATCTTGGGTGAGACTATGAAATGCACCCTGTTCACTCCATTTCCTTCCGGTTTACCAGGGGGGAAGTAGTTTTAGAGAGATTTTGTTGGAAGCTTGTTTAAATCTGAACCTGGGTCAACTTATGACATTAAAGTAAGATCAGAGTAGATAAAGTATTAAACCAACAAAAATCCATCGAGAAAGGTTTTCTAAGCCAGTATAATGTCTAATCAACACAATAACACTCAAGTGAAGGTGCCAATTGTTGCAACTAGCCTAAATCCTCTCATTTCCCACAACTTTTCCCACCCCAGGAAGTGTACCCCTTCTCTACCCAACAATATTTCGACTGTCCCACTTCTCTTATAAGGATTCAGTAACAAGACATACATAAAGTCTCATATATTCCCACTTCCCTTTTAGGGATTTAACAATAGGATGGACATAAAGTCTTAGAGCTCTGAGACTTTCTGTCTGTCCTCTTGTCGAAGCCCTAGAAGGAAAGTGGGATAGTCGAAGGATTGTTGATAAGAGAAGGGATATACTTCCTGGGGTGGGACAAGATGTGGGAAATTAGAGGATATAGGATGGTTGCAATAGTTGGCACCTTGACTTGAGTGTTATTGTGTTGGGTAGAACTCAGACTAGTTTAGAAAACCCTTCCTAGTGGAGTTCCTAGTCTTAACTCGAGGATGACCTACTGCTAAGAGATTATGAACAATAGAGTTTTTTGTTCCTAAGATTAAACTTAAGGCTTAAAGAGTAATGTCAGGAATCACGAATGTTTAAAGAGAATGTTTTAAAAGAGTGCTTTTTCTACCTTTAGTTTTATAAGAAATGATCCTTAAATGAAATTAATAATAGGAAAGTACAGAGGATGTATTTTGTTGTTTGAGTCACAATTGTAATATCAAATGGTGTGAGGGAAACTTACAAAACTGTTAAAAAAAGAAAGGCATCAATTGCTGAAGAGTCTCACCTTCTTGGAGTAGAAGAAAAGTAGAGAGTGCGCCCTTGAACAAGATATGAAATGAAATAATTCAAATAGATTGTAGGTCATGCTTTACTTATAGTAAATACAGAGGAAAAAAGGCTTACTTGATGAATTGTTGATATAATGTGATTACAGTAGTTGTGATACTAAATTGCAATCAATCACTTATCAAGGAATTGCATAAGGAAATTCAGAGGTATGGAACTACAAGAGAAACACACAACTCAAATTGAACAAAAATTATAATCTTTGTCTACACTTGTATTAATACTAAAAAAGGAGAGTTTTTTCTATTACACAAGGAAAGAAACAGCCTTGAATAGATCTAAAATCCATCTATTTATACAAAAATTGTCACAACTCAAAACCGTTGGACTTCATGCAATATCTCCTAAAAATGGAATGTAATTCAAATGAAACAACAACAGACAAATATTTTTTGAGTTGGCGCTTTCATCTATCTCTTCATATGCTCACAAATGTGCTTGTTTTCCTTTTCTCTTTGAATTGGGCACACATGTCCATTGAGGATACCATAATCATTTTTTTACTGTCCTCGTCATATGATTTTTTTGCTATCTATTCTTCGGATGCGTTTACTGGAAAAAGAATATTAGTTGAAAATATGGGGGGAGTGATAATGTGACAGTTAGCGCAGCATTGGCTTGTCATGCGATGGCTAACAATTATGAGAAATATTAACTTATCATGAATAGGATGACGTGGGGGCAAGTGTAGGTTGTGAGGTAAACAGGGTAACTGACGTGGAAGGTGTGATAGGTTGTAGAGTTAACGGGGTACATGACGTGGATGGGAGGTGTTGCTCCAATGCCCCTTTATGTTCCTCTATTTTTCCAGGGTGCGAGGGAGTGGTTTGAAGTAACCTTCTTTTTATCCCACAATGCACCTRGTGATTCCACGTATCCTCGAGAGAAAATCCTGGTTTAAATTGTGGGAGCGCCTTTCAAAATTAAACCCCGTGCAACTTCACCCCCTACAATCACTCTCATCTGTTGATCTCCATGATCCATTAAAATTTTAATGTCGATATTCGCCAAGTGACATAGGAATCCAAAGTTAAGACAAGGTCACAACTCTTGGTCATATGTAGAGAAGATAAAGAAAATTTCGTACAATTCTTGTCCGTCGTTCTGGGCAGGGGACATGTGTCAGACGATCCTTGTATTCCACTATTTCATACCCTTGGGGGAGGCAAGAAGTTTTGAGTAAAGAACTCCCGAAGACCCAAAGCCCATCTGGACCATTGATCAAAGAGGACACATGGCAGGAGATCCTATACTTCAGAGACTTAGCATTTCAAATATTTTCACCTCGGAATGCCCAAAGCCCATATTTTTGAAGTAAATACTCACCATTGAAATCAAGAGGACACACGRTAGGAGATCCTACACTTYGGTGGATAACCAATTCGAAAGAAAGATGGATGTGTGAAGCGAGAAATCCTGAAGCCTGACGTTCCAAAGTAAATCTCAACCATCCAAATCAAAAGGACACGTGGTGCTAGATCTCTCAATTCGGGAATAACTACTTCGGAAGAAATATGGATATGTGAAGCGAGAACTCCCGAAGCTCGGATTTCTGAAGTAAATATTCGTCGTTGAAATCAAGAGGACATGCGGCAGAAGATCCTCCACTTCGATGGATAACCACATTGGAATAAAGTTGGATGTGTGAAGCGAGAACTCTCAAAGCCTAGAGTTTCGAAGTAAATCTTCGTCGTTGAAATCAAGAGGACACGCGGCAAGAGATACTATACTTCAGAGACTTACCACTTCAGATATTTGCACCTCGAAATGCCCGAAGCCTAGAGTTCTGAAGTAAATTGCAGCTGTCCAATATCAAAGGACACACAACGTCATATTTTTCACTTCGAGGACTTAGTGCTCCAGAGAGTTTGTGCTCCCTTTTCTGTCTATTTAGCCCATTTTCTTAGTTTATCCAGCTTCCGAATTGATTTATCGTTCCACTAGATTCTGAAATCTGATCCATCAAGTTTTCTTTCAACTTTTTTGTGGCACCATAATCCATAAGGAAATAAAATTATCTTGCCTGTAACAAGAGAGGTTTGTAAGATATTCACTGAACAAAAATGTTAATTGTAAATGGTAAAATAATTTTGAAATCCAAAGATCTTATATAGATTTGTTTACAGAGAGATTATTAAAAGAGTTGGATGGAATTTGTTACCTAGCAAATAACATTAATTATTCAAATTGTTAACTTTAGCGAATCAAAAACGCCATTAACAATGTAAGAGGGCAGAAATCTAAAGTTCAAAAAGGATCAAAATTATACGTGTTCCAACATAGTCTCCATTTGGGGATTGTGGCTTCCTATGAGGCACGAAAGAACAATAGACCAAGTGACTTTATTTGGTAAATGAAGTCATTATTGTTTTTTGAAAAACGCTTTCTAGTTTTATTTAATCATGCATAGAAAAATGAAATTATCCAAGTCCCAAGACCTTCAAAACATACTCAATAATAAATTTCAAGTTAGGCCATTTAAAATTTCATTTTCCTAAAACTGAATTCAAAATTGTTTAAGATAATCAAAATAATTTTAACTAGAATATCAGGGTTCAACCAAGTTTGTTTTCTTCAAAGTTCAACAGATGTAACATATTTACTTAGGGAATGCCTAGATGGTCCAAGATGTACAACTCGTCTGAAAGAGAACTAGATAACATAGTATGAAATATAGATATGTATGATAGCCTTACATATATCGTAGATATTGCTTCACTGCTAGTGAGCCTGTTCAATACTCCATTGAAGTTATATACTTCTCCCATTGAATTTCCTTTCACCACTTCATTTTTTTGGGATGAGGCCAATCGATAAACTAATTTCCTTTCACAATCTCTTTTGGACAAAATGGGGGAAATCGAATGTCGAATTTGCTTTCACAATTTTTCTTGGACGAGATGGGGGAAATCAAATTATGAATTTCCTTTCACCATATGTATTTTAATATTTTTAAAGTGGGGGAAATCAATCTGTATGTAACATACAAGGGATGATACCTGTTTAAAATCTTTAGTCTAAAAAGAAGGTTTGTCAATAATTTTAAGAACACTCTGAAACCAAATTCCTTCCAATTTTCAGTACACCATAGGCTATAGGGAATTTTTTTTATGGCAATTTTAATCTTTTCAGGGATAAACCTTGAGCGAATTTGTCAGTTTAAAATCTGATATCAGAGCTAAAATTGTCAGGATTATCCTAGACATACTTTTTCAATTAAAATCAAAGGAACATAAATATTTTCACCAATCTTTGTTTTGAAAATACGTTTTCTAAGTTTTCAGAGCCAAGGTAAGTTTCTATGTTTCTATGAAGACTAAAGAAAATAAGAAAGGAGAAAGAAAATCTGAAGTGGATAAGAACTTGGGAATAGGTAAAAAATGACCCAATCATAGTTTTGAAGGATCTGAATCAACACAAATTCTAATCCTATACATGTTTGTGTAATTAGTTCAAACTTGTTTTGAGTTTATTTATTATTATATATATATTTGTTGTTTCAGAGATGGCTTTTCAATTTAT
>SNQJ01S0101192.1:70185-81014 GCA_010110895.2 Picea sitchensis
GTATCTCTGGGTGCAACCACACGTTCGACCACTACCTCAAGGTGTCCCCATGGCTCCAGGTAAAGCCCTCACGAGAATTGAACCTTGCCCAACGGTGAAAAACTCCTCGCTTTTCACCATTGGATCCAACCCCTTTGGGCTAATTTTATACATTTTTTATTCTCAAGTCAGGTGATAATATTATCATGAGAAAAACTCCCTTCACATTTCTTTCAAAAAGAATATTTCAATTTTATTGGGACTATAAGAAGAGTAGGGACTCGTACCTTATTTTTCTTTTGAATTTTCAATAGGAAATGTTATTTATTTATCACCTTCTTTTAGAGAGATCAAAAGGATGAAAAGGCGAGTGTCGAGTTTTTCTTGAGCCTCATCTCCTGTTCAACAAGATATACTCTGCAAAGCACCAAGAATAGTAGACCATGTGTCTTCATCCTTTTGCAGTATGAAATCAATGTTTTCCAACTCTAAACCCTGTCATTGGGCTATGGAGTCATAATGCCTAAAAATTGAATCATACTAGATGCCAAACTGAGAACTGAACTACTGAAATAAAACGCTGAACTAGTATGTTGAAATAAAAAGTTGATTTGGACAACTTATTTATATACATTGGCCCTACACTAATCAGGGGAAATTCCACTAATCAAGTAATATGGAATTTCCAATGGAGCCATGCAAATACTAGATTTCTTAACATACCTTGTTTTATGATGGATGAAGGAAGAAATAATAATCTTTTTTTTTTAGAAAAGAATGAATAGGTAGATTGTGCTTATTGTTGAAGTTTGGTTGCACACAAAATGCTGCAACATTTTGGACCTCTTGAAGGAAATACTCCAACCAAAAATCCATTGGATCATGGAAAGATGAATAATTTTTAGAATCAAGTGATACCCCTTCCTACTATCCTAGCTGCATGAAAATCCTTTGCACACTTTCTCCACTACTGATCTTTTCTTTTCCTGGCTCAATAATGTCATATTGAGGTTCACTAGTTTGTTGCCCATCATTTGCTAAATAAGAAGGAGAGATCAACTGCTCCAGTAGCTCCTCCTTATCTCTTTCATCACCTATCTGAGACTCTTCTTGATCACTTTCATACACAGGCTGATTGTTTTTATACTGCAACTGATAATTTTACTGCTGAAGTGAACTCTATGAAGAAAGAGAAATAATTTGCTTCTCATCAACTTCAAAATTGCATTCATCATAGTTATTAAACAAAGGAGAACTATTGTATGTTTCCACACATGTTGGGAAAGAAATCTTCTCTTCTTCATCATCTGGATACTCATCGTAAATAGGTTGATTATATAAAATTTATGAACTTTGACTTTCAAAAGATTCCATTTATTGATGATCTAGTAATGATGACTAAATACTAGCAACTTGATCAAAATAAGAATTTAGAACAATAGTTTGATCATGACAGTAATTACTATGAACATTTGGTACAATGAAAAATGCACTTAGAGTATCGTTTCCATTGTCAGTATCATTACCAAATCATCTTTTCCAAGAGTTGATTGCTTATGGTATTCAATAAGCCATTGCCCTTCGCAAGGATCTAGATCAGTAGAAGATTCATAATCCTGTCTTTGATCAGCTTGAAGGACTGGAGGGTCTGTAAGGATTTCTTCATTTTTACTTGCAATCATGTCATCTTCATTCTTACTGCTGCAAGAAACCTCTTCTTGATTTACTTCAAAGTCTTCTTCATATAAATTTTTCTGATCTATTTGAAGGATATCTTGTCTTTTTGCAAGTTCTTCTTCAAATTGTTGACCACAATTGCTATCATGTTCTGATTTTTCATCAACAAAACGATTATCTTTACAATATTGTTCTATGAAATCTAAATTGCAACAACCTTCTAAAAGGAACTATGTTGAATACATTCTTTTGCAATATTTATGAAAAGTTGCATGGAATTCTTTTAATGATGAAATGATGGAAGGGAGTAGAGATTTGTACCAAAGCCGAGCATCCCATCCCATACTAAACATGAACAATTTCATCAAATCATCTTCATGATGAATATCTAGTTGATGCATGAGCTTATGAAATTCAAACAAATGTTGAGCAGGATTATCATCTTTATCCTCTCTAAAACTAGGAAGATGATCTCCCCATTATTTAATATCAGGAAAAACGTTTGAAAAACCAAAAAACATTTATAAAGTCCAAAGGAGAAAACCTTGCAACAATCTGAGCAGCAAAATAACTTGACATTTTGAAACCAACGGAGTCGCCAGTGAATCATGTGGAGTCTTCGAACCAAGGAGTCACCAGGTGAAAAATGAACCTTTTCACGTATTCAATCTTTGTTCACCATCAAATATTAAAGTTTTACTTTGTCATTCTCCCATGGAAAAAAAACTTCATTTCTCCGTCCCTGACAATGGCACCAAAAATATGTTGTTCCTAAGATTACACTTAAGGCTCAAAGAGTAATGTCAAACATCATGAATGTTTAAAGAGAATGTTTTAAAAGAGTGCTTTTTCTACCTTTAGTTATATAAGAACTAATCCTTAAATGAAGTTAATAATAGGATAGAACAGAGGTCGTATTTTGTTGTCTGAGTCACAATTGTAATATCAAATGGTGTGAAGGAAACTTACAAAAGTGTTAAACAGAGAAAGGCATCAATTGGTGAAGAGTCTCACCTTTTTGCAATAGAAGAAAAGTAGAGAGTGCACCCTTGAACAAGATATGAAATGCAGTAATTCAAATAGCTTGCAGGTCATGCTTTACTTATAGTAAATACAGAGGAAAAAATGCTTACTTGATGAATTGTTGATATAATGTGATTACAGTAGTTGTGATACTAAATTGCAATCAATCACTTATCAAGGATTGCATAAGGAAATTCAGAGGTATGGAAATATAGGAGAAACACACAACTCAAACTGAATGCAAATTAGAATCTATGTCTACACTTGTATTAATACTAAAAAAGATCTATCTATTTATACAAAAATCTGAATTCTATCTATTTATACAAAAATTGTCACAACTCAAAATCGTTGGACTTCATGCAATATCTCCTAAAAATGGAATGTAATTCGAATGAAACGACAACATGCAGATATTGTTTGAGATGATGTTTTCATCTGTCTCTTCATTTTCTCGCAGACACGGTTGTTTTAATTTGATCTTTGAATTGGGTGCACATGTACATTGAGGCTACCATAATCATTTGTTTATTTTCCTCAGCATCTAATTCCATTGCTATATGTTCTTCGGATGTGTTTACTGGAAAAATAATATCAATTGAAAATATGGGGGGAGTGATAATGTGACAGGTAGCTCAGCATTGGCTCATCATGAGATGGATAATAGTTACGAGAAAGAGTAACTTCTCACGAATAGGATGACGTGGGGACAAGTGTAGGTTGTGAGGTAAACTGGGTAACTGACGTGGAAGGTGGGATAGGATGGAGGGTTAATGGGGTACATGACGTGGATGATAGGTGTTTCTTGAGCATCCCTTTATGTTCCTCTATTTTTCAGGGGCATGAGGGAGTGGTTTGAGGTAACCTTCTTTTCATCCCACAATGCACCTAGTGATTCCACGTACCCCCAGGAGAAAATCATGTTTTAAATTGCGGGACCACCTTTTGAAATTAAACCCTGCTCAACTTCGCCCCCCACAATATCTCTCATCCATTGATCTTTACGATCTATTAAAATTTGATTGTTGATATTTGAAAAGTGAGATAAGTATCCAAAGTTAAGCCGAGGTCATAGCTCTTGGTCATATATAGAGAAGAAAAATCAAATTTCATACAATTCCTGTCTGTCGATTTGGGTGGGGGACATGTGTCAGTTGATCCCCATATTCATCTATTTCATACTCCAGGGGGAGGCAAGCAGTGCTGAGTAAAGAAATCTCGAAGACTCGAAGCCCATATGGACTACTGAGCAAAGAGGACACATGGCAGGAGATCATGTACTTCAAAGACTTAGCATTTCAGAGATTTTCACCTTGGAATGCCCGAAGCCCGGAGTTCTGAAGTAAATCCTCACTATTGAAATCAAGAGGACATGTGGCAGGAGGTCCTCCATGTCAGAGGATAACCACTTCAGAAGAAAGTTGGATGTGTGAAGCAAGAACTCCTGAAGCTCAGATTTTTGAAGTAAATCTCATCCGTCCAAATAAAAAGGACACGCGACGCCATATCTCTCACTTTGGGGATAACCACTTTGGAAGAAAGATGATGTGTGAAGCTAGAAATCCCAAAGCCCAGAGTTCTGAAGTGAATCTTCATCGTTGAAATCAATAGGAAACGCGACAGGAGATACTTCACTTTGGCAGATAACCACTTCGGTAGAAATCTGGATGTGTGAAGCGAGAACTCTCGAAGACTAGAGTTCCAAAGTAAATCTTCTCCGTTGAAATCAAGAGGACATGCGATAGGAGATCCTATACTTTGGAGACTTAGAACTTCACGGATTTGCACCTCGGAATGCACGAAGCCTAGAGTTCTAAAGTAAATTGCATCCATCCAATATCAAAGTATACACGCCTTCAGATATTCCACTTCAGGGACTTAACGCTCTGGAGATTTTGTGCTCCCTTTTCTATCTATTTATCCCCTTTTCTTAGTTTATCCAGCTTTCAAACTGATTTATCGTTCCACTAGATTATGAAATCCGATCCATCAAGTTTTCTTGCAACTTTTCGTGGCGCCATAATCTTTAAGGAAATAAGATTAGCCTGCTTGTAATAAGAGAGGTCTGTAAGCTCATCACTGAACAAAATTGTTAGTTGTAAATGATAAAATAATTTTGAAATTCAAAGAGCTTGTATAGATCCACTCACAGAGAGATTATTAAAAACACATGATGGAATTTGTTACCTGGAAAAGAATAGTAATTATTCAAATTTTTAACTTTAGCCAATCACAAACATCATTAATAATGTAAGAGGCCAGAAATGTAAAGTTCAAAAAGGCTCAAAATTATATGTGTTCCAACAGAGTCTATGGTTGGGAGGAACATTTGAGGCCTGCATGCAGTTGGTGATTCACCATTACAAGATAAGTGTCTTTTTATGTGTTTAAATGTTATTTATTGTGTATATTATTCTGTTGAATGATATATCTACATTTATGTTAATTGTGTATTCTTTAAATGTGTACGTTTATGCATGAATTTGTATGTTTCTTGTATTGCATATTTTCATTCATATGTAGAGAATAATAGTTAATTAAATGGTATCAAGTTAATATTAGAGGTAACAAGACTCATCTAAGTGGCTAAAAATGTTACATTATGCTATCAAAGAAGATAAATTTTGTGTGGCATGGCTCAATTTGGGGCTGGGGATGTAATATTTTAGGTCTTGTCCAACATCCAATTGCACTATGAATCTCATGAGAGTTTGTTCTTATTTTAGAAATATTATTTTTTTCTTTGAATTGACTATAGTAGAAAGGTATATTTGATATTATAACAAGGGATTATTATTGATCTATTTATAGTACATTAACTTTATCTTATTATTGATTTCTTCATTACAACACAATTGGATTGGGTATGTTGCTTTCAATTTTTTTTGAGTGAAAGCTAGAAGTCCTCCTTCCATTAAGAGGCCATGAGTGGGGTTATCTATTCTACCAAAGTAATATAGTACTTTCACTTAGAACCACACCTTTAACAAGTACATATGCACATGAGAATAATCACAATAATATGCATATCACTGGAGACACTTGAACCCTCATGAAGGCAATACCAATAACCCAGTTTCATTGACTAGCTAAGTCATCATTGACTTGTTTCTTTCAATTTTAATATTTATTAATTATAGAGGATTTATGTATTTGCTCAATTTTCTTCCAAATTTCTATATATATGATACAAACCCAAAATTCATAGCCATATAAGATCACTAAAGTAACAATAAAATCAAATATAGATTACTTTTTTTCCCAAAATCAAAATTCTACATTTGTATGGTTGTTCTTGACATCAAATTAGGCTTTCCAAACTCTATTAATCCTTCTTTTAAAACTATGGTTCTAGTTGAAGATAATAATAATAATAATAACAATAGTAACCTAGAATAATTTCATCTTAACCCCATATATTTTAAACAACCATATATTTATACCTAATTTTGTTTATTTTTAGTTTCTTAATAGATTCGAAATTAAGATAAATTATTCTAATTTAAGTTAGAGTTCATTCAAATAATTATTTAATGAAAAAATAACTTAGTCAAAACCATCATTGATATAAAATGGATCACTATATATTTTTTTACATGTATTATTATTTTCTTGGTGAAAGATTAGAGCCATAGCCTTGTCATGACCATATTAGGGGCATATTATATTTTGGTAATTTGGGGTCTTGAAACTTCTAAATCATTTTTTAGGAAAGAAGCATATGGATGGTTGGGATTAAGTTGATTGTGTATTCTTTTCCTAGGTTGTTTCATTAGGTTTCCCTAATTTTGGTTGGCAATATTGCTTCTCTTAGCATCAATCACATTGTTTTGGCCATTCCCCCTTACCCTTGGTTTTCATTATTATTATTTTGATTCTTGTTTTTCCTTTTATTTTTCTTACCTTGGTATTTTTTGGAAAATCATAGGATTAGGTGGATCAAAGAGCTAGTATTCCAAGAGAGAGATGGTGTCAAAAGATACAATTACAAAAATTAATCAAAACTGATCATTATTCATCATACATAATAGAATTCACACATATTCACCATATTATGCACGTTATAGTGTGACCCATAGGGTAATATTATATAGAATCAAGATGTAACCAACTCAATTGAAGTGAGGAATATGAGGTCAACATAGATTGGTTAGGGTGCATAACAAAATGCATCAACCTTATTTTCCACCCTAGGCTCTCATGAAGGACACATTGATGATGCTATGCTCAGACACACTCTTTTGACTTGGTTTTAGTGATTTTTTAGGATGGTCACCACATAACCCACTGATAAGGTGTGATCATTCATTTTTGAAAAAAATTGCAACCAACAAATTATTGCTATCTAGATTACTACTTTCTAATGATTTCCTCTATATCCTTCTATAATTGGTGAATTCCGAGGAGATCAACATTGGGTGAGTTATCTATCTCATGGTAGGAGCCTGGGAACTCTCAATCTAATCGAGTTCACTAATTTCTAGAGATATAGAATCCTCCACCAATCTATATAAGGAAGGTGTTTCCATGGGCAAGGGAGGGAGAATCATTCACATGTACATGCTGCTAGATTTTCAAAGGAGCTTCTCCATAGAATTTATCCTTTAGATCAGGTTTTCCTTTCTTGAGTGAGGGTTGAGGAGGAACAAGAGAAAGGAGCATAAGGAGGAATGCATAATTCATTCAAGGTAAAATAACATTGATATACTTCTCCATTCATTTATATATAGATCTATGGTTTTTCCCTATCCATATTGTTGCATTCAATTATAGAAGATAGATCTGATATTAGCCTAGATGGATTGGATTATACTCGAATTAGATTTGTGATTTTCCTAACTCTAGAAGGGTAGTATATTGGTAGGTTTTTTATCTCCTTGTGTGCACGAAGCACATCACAAGCACTGGAGCTAGATCTTGAGAGTTGTGTTATCTAGGACATATGATGACAATCATTAATTGAAAAGGTATGTGTATCTTCCTTCTTGGTTAAAAGGAAACAAAATTGCTTAGATCTTGGTAAAATTATATAGAATTATAGCCCCACTGTCTATCTTGGATCAAGGGCAGATCTAAGGGATGTATTTCTTATTCGTAGTTGAGATTTATCCACAACAAGACTGGATATTCCATTGCGGAAGGACATTTTATTCTTCTCTAGTTTAAATTTCCCCTTTATTTTCAATCTTTTGAAACTTTTGTGTAGTTTAAAATATTCTCGTCACTCAATTAGAGAGTATATCTTGTATATCTGTCAAATTTGGAGCATATATAGGCCATATTCTCAAAAACATATAGACGGTCGCAATTGGATAGTTCATACTATAGTGATTGATCACATGTTTCTTACCTACTAGGCCCCGAACACCTTCTGATGATCGCTAGCTACATTCTTTCTGGGTTTCGACCACCCCTGTAGCTCACTATTTTCCAAGATTTTCTGAATTTTCCTTATAAGATCTATAATTTGTTCAGTATTAGGATCCTATTAGTGGTCCAATAGATTAGGCCTACCCTCTATTTCAACATCTTCTTTTATTATTTGAGTGTGAATTAATTTTGGGTTCTTGAGTGTTTTTGTTCAGTTTCTTGTTTGTGTGAAGTTTGTTTCCTAGTGAGTGCTAATATGGAAAATCTTCCCAACATATCTATTTTTTTTTTTTAAATAAAAAGGGGGGGATCCTGCTATTATATATTATCAAAAATATGTAACTGAGTGTACATGGTCAATAGTCTAAAACTTTCAAAATGCTGTCGGAGACCGGAAACCAGCATAGAAACATGGAAAAACAGCTATAATCCATTGGCACCTGTCCTGCCCGAAGGAAACCAGGACAGGTGCCTGAAGTCTAGTGGAATATAAAAACAGTAACAAAAATCTAAAACCATAAAACATGAAAACCCTAGGTGATTGGTGACCTGTCGTCTTCGTTGGTCTTCCACRTGGAGCCAGCCGGGATGGCGAAAGACTRGAAGCAGAGTGGACACCTGCGYCGTGTTGGARCGCYGGAATGGGCATCGAACAGGACGTCGAGGCGCTGTCCCATTATGAGTGCACGGTGCTCCAGGTCAGCCATGTGGCCTCTGAGCTCGAACAACAATGACAAGTGCTCCTCGCGAGAGAGAAAACCATGCATGTCACCACCATCGAGCTCGTCCTCCTGCCCGCCGCTTCTAACCTCCATTTGCTTCTCGTCACCCTGCGCGTCTTCAGCAACAAACGGAGTATCCATGCTCTGCCAAGGAGTCTCTTCCTCAATGATACAACCAGGCAAGTCGGCATCCATTCTGAGAGTGTGATGTCCATCCCCACTGCCAGCCTCCACTCTATCGCTTGGCTCTGCCATGGTCGACAGGTCCTCCAGCGATAAGTCCTCCTCGACGATGCAGCCCGAGATCAATTGCTCCTCCAAATTGACAGAACCCAGATTGCTGCAGCCGGTATCCTGCTCTGCAATGGAAGATAGCAGGGCCTTCTCCTCAGCTCGAGCCTTTTGCCTTAGCATCGAAGTGGCAAGTGCCAGAGCGCGCTCGAGTTGCTCCCTGCGCTGCCGCTGTTCCTTGCGGGCATACCAATTCGAACCCCGTCGAGGCACCCCCCTTTTCCTTGGCATGTTGCTAGGATTTCTCCCAGGCGTGCACACAGGCTGAAGCGGAATGAGAGCAAATGCACATAGGCTAAACTTTCTCCCAGACTTGCACACAGGCTGAAGCGGAGTGAGAGCGGTTGGACCAGCGGCAAAACTCCACAGAAGACTGGTGTACCAGGGCACAAGACGCGCTGAGCAACACCAGCTTCTCCAAACCTAGAGCAGAACCATGGGCGAAAAACCAAGAAACCAATAATCCAAATGCAAAACCTCATGACCGAATTTACCAATGCACTCGCCGGCGTCGTTAATTCTCGCTCGCTCGACGAGACCTCCCATCGCAGAACGATAATGGCTACCCTGCATCCGTAGGGCTGGTGTTAAATGGATGGGCTCTCTCATTTAAACCTCGGCTCAAGTGGAAGCCAAATTTCACTCCTTCTCCAGCTGTCACCCCATGCGGGGCATATATATACTATATTAGGATCAATGTAACAATGAATTTTTTACGAGTCAATTAAAATAACAACAGGTTAATTGGTAATCTTACCTTCCACTTCAATATTGTGAAACTAATGTTGTATCTTCCAGTTCTCTAGGGATGCATAAAGCCTTGGAATACTTCTACCCACACCATCTATTGTAGTTGATTCCTAAATATTGTTTACATTCCTCACTCTATCCTCTCTATGAGAGAAATCTATGTACATGTGATCTCCTTTACAATCCCAACAATTGATTGGTTGTATTTCCCTTTTCCCCAAACATTCGGTCATCTTGGACTCATTATGAGATATCTAGCCTTTCTAATATTAATTAGATATATTTTTAGAGAAGAGTGGCTTGAAAAATTTTCTCCTTTGATTCACTTTATCATTCTTCTTATCTCTCGAAGACTTCAACACCACTACTCTTCCTTTGTTCTTCTCATATAGGTACTTGGCCTTCCTAATGGCCTCCTACAAAGTACTAGGTTCATCAAATTGAATCCTATATTTGTAAAATGATGGTCTTCCAATCAAGAATATTTGAATTTTAACCTTTTCATCATTGATGAATACCACATACCTCAGTAGCTCTACGAATTTCTTCTCATATTCTTCCATAGTTATGTTACCCAATGTGATTTCAAATAAATATTTCATCTTCTTGTCATAATAATACTCTAAGAGTTATTGTTGTTTGAAATACCTTTCAAAATTCATACAAGAAACATTTTTTTCATCAAGGTGCTTGACGCACTTCAGTTGGTAACGCCATATAGAATATTTCCCTTGAAGATTATAGATGGAAATCCTTTCTTCAAGGTTTGATGAGTAATCATGTAGCTGAAAATACTTTATGATTCCAAGAAACCATGCATTTTCCTCTTCTCTCTTCTTGTTATCCCCATAAACATTTGGTGACTTTAGCTTCTTGAGATCCCCTTTCAAACTGTTGGATTCATGTCTTCTCTTCTGATTGCTGACAAGAGACATTTCTAGGATTATTTGTGATTTTGAATATGAATATAGTTTCCCAATTGAATGAGTGGGTGAATGATCATGTATGTGAGTTCTA
>SNQJ01S0101192.1:86985-100947 GCA_010110895.2 Picea sitchensis
TCATAAGATATCATCCATCATCCTCATGAAATGTTTTGGGGAATTTTTCAAACCAAAGGGCATCACCAACCATTCAAAAATACTTTCTTTTGATTTGAAGGTAGTTTTCCATACATATGTCAGTTCTATTGGGATCTGATGGTATATAGAATTTAGATAAATCTTACTAAAGTATTTGACCCCCTTGAGTTGATCAAGGAGATCTTTGATTCAGGGAATCGAGTACTAGTTCCCGACTGTGATTTTATTTAGGGCCTGGTAATCAATGTAAAGTCACCAAGTCCCATCTCTCTTCTGCACCAACACAACTGGTCTTCCACGGGGTGATGAGCTGGGTAGGATCTGCACCTTGTGGAGTAGTTATTGGATGTGACACTTGATCTCCTCATTTTATAGTATAGATTTGTGATAGAATGGCTCATTAGGCAGTTGTGCACCAGGGGTTAGATCGATGGGATGCTTGACTTGAAAGTGTGGAGGTACCCCAGTAGGTGATGAGAATATTTCTTTGTATTATTCCATGATCTTATCCACTTTCTTATGCTGCATGGAGAGGTCAGTTGCAGAGGCCATGGATGTGGTTGCAACCTTTCCCTCACTCTGAGAGTGAATAACAAATAAGAAAAACTTCCTGATCTGAGAAATGACCTTTCTACATTGCTTGGAGAAGATCAAGGAAATAACACTAGGTGGGACTAGCTCGGGTATCCTGTACAATTTCCTGTTAAAAGTCATAATAACATTGTGAGGCCTAGAATCATATACAACATGAAATTTACATAAATAAGGTTGTACCAAAATAACATCACAAACTTCAAGGGGAGGAACACCACACAATACCTCATCAACGATGAAGTGCAGTGAAGTTCCTTTTATCCAAATCTGTGAATGAAAGAGACGCTCACCTTCCTCTGTCTCATTAGGTTCACCAGGATGGATATTGGTGGTAGGAATGGTGGAACTAGGTTCTGCATCATTGATACGTCTCCCATTTTCTGCTTGTGAATCAGATTCAGAACCCACATCTTATTCAAAAGATTTTACCTCATACACCAATGAATTCTTTGATCAACAATCAACAATATCATTCCAGGGGCTCTTATGGGAGTCACACAACTTCTCATTATCTTTCTTCATCTTTCCATTGTCCTTTTTTTCTTGCGGCTTGTAATAGTTGTCCTGAGGTTTCCCATATTTTATCTATCCTTTTCTCTATAGGTTGGGGCTTCCTATGCCCTACTTATTCTATGAGGGGTTCTCAAACCCAAACTGTAGCATCCTTTGTTTCAAATTTTGTTCAATTTTGACGAAATATCGATAGGCCTCTCCCAAGGATGAGATGTCCAAAAAATCCATTTCTGTTTGGATGTATCTATGCATACCACTAATGTACTTGAGCACCCATTTTCACTCAGAATATTTGATACCCAACTTGGTGTGCAAGGTATGGAAGACATTAGTGAACTTTGGCACTGTTTGGTCTCTTTTCTTCTACAGTGTGGTCCATATTGTATACAAGTCGTCATAACTTCCAACATGGTAATATTGTTCCTTAATAGCATCCTTGAAGTAACCCCCCAAGTGGGTGAAACTGCAAATAATGTGGATCCCTCTATTTCCTTTTTCTCATAGAAAGTCTCCCACCAATCTTTGACATGGGGGATGGACTTGAGGAATGAAAACGTAATATTTTCTCTATCGGAAAAGTTGTGGACAAAAAAATACCCTTCTAGAATGTTTACAAATTTATCTACATCATAGACATCTATTTGACCTTCAAATATAGGAATATAAAATTTGATATGTAGCTTGAAGGGGTTGGCACTTCTTCTTGAGGTGGATGCATCGCTTGTCGACAACCGTCGAAGTATTTTTTCAAAGTTGTCCATGATCTCGTTCCTCTGTCTCTCAATGGATTCCTCAAGAAACATTTTGAAAGGATATTCTATCGCTTCATATTTATTTTCTCCCTCCATGGATGGTTTCTTGGCCATGCAAGAGAAGTTTTCCTCAAGAGAAACAAGCTCGAGACCCAACTCTGTATACCCTAACCACGTTGGGGACATGCATTAAAATGATAAGGAGCAGACCACTCTGATACCACTGATCTGTATTTATGAGAAGAACAAAATAAAACCACAAATTTATAATATTAAAACAGAGACATAGTGAAAAATAACAAAGATACAATAAAACTTGGTTTCTATTAAATAAGAAATATGTTGAAAACTATAAAATGCAGACTAAAAACAAACTTGTTAGAATGGTGGCAGCATATCTCGGAGAAGAGATGTGAAGACTACACTCATTCACAAGAATATGATTACAATGAGGCTCTGAAGGAATTTTTACAATAAACATGAATTCAAAAACCCTATACATCCAAAAACCTAACCCTGGGACATGAAGCACCAACAGTCATGTGGGCCCCATTGGGGTAAGCTAGTACATAAACTTTTCAGGGTCGTAACTTTTGCATACGATTTTTGTTTAGGGAGAACGATAGCTCATTGGAAAGGTATTGAAGAGGATATTAATTTGGGGGGTTCAACCAAATCCATTTTCTATCATTGAGGTGCCTGATCATGAAAAATCATTGTTTAGGCCCTCAAAATGTCCTTGGAAGTTCAAGAGTCGAAAAATTGTTAAAAATAGTAAGTTGCCAAAAAATTGTTTTGAGCTAGTTGGAAAAGGTGGGTGGCCACCGAGATCCTCATAAATAACTAAGAGGTAACTCTCATTGAGGATTCAGGCTCATTTTCCATGACCATACATGTGGTCATTACTGAATTTTTAATCCCGACACCTAGGTATCTTGTTTCCTAGTGATTTCTATGCTATAAATAAAATTAGCTACTCACTAAAAATAATACACTTACTGGAATAATCAAATTCAAATAATAGAAGAAACAATACTGGAAACCAAATCTCATACAAAATACACAAAGATATTCTTCCCATCAACTAACCTTATCATTCAAATAACTTCAAATATTACAAGGGCTCCTTTACTAGGAAAATGGACCATAGAGAAATACAAAAAACTTTAGACAACACTTGCAAACCCTAGAAACTCATGGTTGGTTGTACGATATCATACAATCAATTCTTTGACATGTAGATTCCTTTACTCACTAAAACTCATGTACATAGGCACATCTCTTCACTGAAAACCATGTACACTTGTGCCTATCCTCAATGTGAAGTGTGCACAATATTATACTATTGCTATGTCTTTGAAATCTATCCAAAATCCTTTTAGCTGCCCTCTGTTCTCTCTTTTCCTAGATATTTATTGATCTCCAATTGAAAATCCTTCTCCAAATATCCAATATATCCTTGATAAAAATTCCTTCTCTTCTCTCTGTGTCAAAGAAACCAACCTTCCTCCTTTACCCTATCATTGCTTTTATAATCTTGAGTTATGATTTAACCCTAATATCCAAATTGATTGAGGACTGAGATTAAATCTCACCTCACTCAAGAACAATGAATAAGATTTAATTCACTAATGCTAATAACTTTAGCATTTCATTAAATAAACTCAACTGATTAATAAAATCACTTTACTTTAATAGTTCCTTTAATTGAAATAAAGTATCAAGGTAGAAGGATTTGGATGAATTCCACACTTTTAAACACTTAGACCTATGCATACGTACCTATACAAAACATCAACACTCCCTCTTAGTGAGGAAGGTATTATGCACCACTCCAAGTTTATCTATGAAGAACACAAACTTCCCTTTAACCAAGGTTTTGTTCATTATATCTGCAACCTTCTCATATGTGGAAACATATCGAAGCTTGACTTCTACCTTCTGGATCCTATCTCAAATGAAGTGATACTTGATCTTAATATACTTGGACCTGTCATGGAATAGTGGATTCTTAGAGAGTTTGATACGACTATGAGTATCATATTATATAATTGTGGGATCCAAATCATGATCAAATAATTATGTTAGAAATTTGGAAATCCAAATGGATTCATAGCTATCCATACTCGTTGCCATATACTATGCCTATGCTGAACTAAGTGCTACAAGATTATTCTTCCTACCGAACCATGTAATCACTGTTGATCCTAACATGAAGCAACACCATGAGGTGCTCTTCCTATCTACTACACTCCATGCCCAATCTGAGTGTGAATATCCTTCCAGCCTCACTCCGTCACCTTTGAGATACGTCAACCCATACTCCATTGTACCTCTCAAGTACCTAAGCACAAGCTTCATTGTTATCCAATGCACCTATCTCAGCACCACCATGAACTGACTCAAGGTGTTCATAGAAAAACATTCATCTGGCCTGGTGTTGACCGAATACATCAAGGACAGTATAAACTGCATATATATCCTAGGATCCACCAACTCTAAATATGAAGTGATAACCTTCTTCAGGTTGGTAACCATAGGTGTATCCATCGATCTATAGTCCTCCATCCTAAATCTACTCGAGATATTCGCTGCGTACTTCTCTTGACCAAGGAATATCTCTCTTGATACCTGTCATACTTCTAACCCCAATAAATAATGCATCAAGACAATGTCCTTCATCACAAACTATATAGAAAAATATACTTTTCACCCTACTATAAGATCCTCTACACCTATGAGAAAAAAACCATCCACGTACAAAACCAATATGAGTGTATTAGAACCAACAAGTATGAAGTACAAGTTAGGATTCACCTCACTCTTGGTAAAGGCCATACTCTACAAGTATTTTTTAATCATAGAATACCATAGCCTAGATTCTGGTTTGAGTCCATACAAGGATTTATTTATCCTACACACATGAGACTCCCCCCCATGCACCTCAAAACCAAAAATTTTCTCTATATATACTTCCTCCTCAATGATTCTATTGAGGAAAGTTGTCTTCACATCCATAGAGTGAAAAATTTGCCTCATAAATGAATAAATATAAATACCATCTCAAATAAAAGAATACCTAGAAACTGGAACACATTTATCCTCATACTCCACTCCCTCTCTCTAGGAGAATCCTCTCACCATGAACCTCTCCTTGAAATTCTAGATGCTACCATTGAAAGATGCTTGATCTTATAGATCCACTTGGAACTCACAACTAACATCCCTTATGGTATTGGAACTATGTCCCAAACATCATTCCTCATGATAGAGGAGTATTCACCACCATGTCATCCTGCTAACCTATTGATTTGATACTTCCTAAAAACTGGAAAGATCAACATCGATGATGATGGTCATAAGCTCCATATAGTTCAGAAACTTTATCAGATGCCTTCTCTCTCTGAATACACTCCTAGGAACCTCACCAACATCCCTCAATGCTTGCAATAACCACTTGGGTCCCCACATAAAGTATGACTCTCTGAACTAGAATCTATTGAGCAATACAAATCCTTTCGATCCTACTACTTCTCATCCTCTGTCGCTACTGATGACTCATAAGATTTCCTAGATGCCAAGTTCTCCTCAAACTTAACATCTTCGCTCACAATTGTCTTTTTTTGTGTTGGTATGAAGATCCTATCATACTTTTAGATATTCATATACCCCACAAATATACCCTTATGTCCTGAAGCATATAGCTTCATCCTCTTCTCCATAGGCACATGGATGTAGACTGGACAACCAAATATCCTCAAATGTCCCATCTTTGGCTTCACTCCTAATAATGCCTCCTCCAGAGCCTTGTTGATCCAAAGTATGTTGAGAATGGAATGAAGGTACAAATATAACAAGGAAATACATAGAGATATTGCAAGAAACATATATATACAATAATACCAAATTTCTAATGAATGAAATGTGCCAGAACTGTAAAATGCAGAGTGAACTAAACTCGCTAGAATGGTGGTAGATTATCTCTGAGAAGAGATGTAATGGATACATTCATTCAAAAGAATATTTCATTACAATGAGGCTCAAAAGGAATTTTTAACATAAATAATCAATGAGAAAACCGTAAACATCAAAAACCCTAACCCCAAAAGATGAAACACCAAAAATTTTGTTTGCCTTGATGGTGGTAGTTGATATGTCAACTTCCTATTGGCGCAGGGGCAGACCCAAGGTTCAACACTACAACAACGCACCAACAAAACCCTACCTACCAACCCTTTCACCAACACTTGCGAAGCAGATGAAGTCTCACTCGATGTAGAGGCAGGGGTGGTTACAGGACTCAAGTGTTTGAAACCTTAGTTGGGACACAAATCTGTGATTATAATACTTAATAGAGAACTTTAGCATCAATAGTTCATCAATATTCAACCAATAACTATTGCGCAGATAGAATAGAGCATCACATCATTCACTCATATATGGTGTCTTTAAGAACTTTATCATAAATAGGGAGGTTATATCTAGCAGATCAAGAACTGAGCACCTCCATATAGGTCATATATAACATTATTATGCATCATTAGCACAAAGCATCAACAAATTTACCTATCTTTATCAAATCACTTAGAAAGAGAAGTTATAAACACATAAAGACAAGAACAAAGCAAAACGACACAGTGTTTACGTGGTTCACCCCCACCCTATGGCTACGTCCACCAACTCTTTTTCTTTATTGTCTTCAATCAATCCGTTACAATCACAGAGCCTAAAAACCCTACTTTGCCTAGGAAATGAGATCTGTGCATGTCACTAGATCCTTCTTCCTTTCATTATAGCACAAAGCCTTCATAGTCTCTTACAATGAATTTCACTTAGCTCTGCAAGTCTCATACAGTATGCACAAAGCATCTAGAAACCATACTTGCACTTAGCACTTAGCTTATCAACCTTGCATAACATAGATCGTCTCCCTCTCTCTATATTACCTAGACATCTATATATACATTAAAAAATAGGCCTAAACATGGGTAAACCCATGGGCCAACATCCCATGCCCATTACATAATTCCAAAAACCCAAAAAGGACCCAAAAAAGGGGCCGAGATTCATGATCTCCGCTTTGACTTGTGATCCTCCTTCGACAGACTGTCACAGTCCCAAAAAAGGTCAAACTTGACTAGATCCCTCAAAACATTGGTCAAGGGCCAACAGACCCCCAACACTCACCTGTGACTTGTCCCGAGTCACTCCGATGTAGGAAGTTCTTCTTCAAACGCTTCAAGCTTGGCTCAAACTGCTTCAACTTGTTGCTGTGCTAAAATCTCTTGTTCAACAAATGCTTGAATGATTGCATCATTCACAGGTCCTTCCAGGCATTGTTCTACTACGGTGCTAACTTGATCTAGTTCTGCTCCCTGGTTCTCAACCTTTAAGAAAAATTGGTAAGCCTTGTCTTGTATAGGTCAGAGTCTATGAGTTACTTCCATAACTCTACTTTGGATGGCATGGATCTGCTACTGGGCGGTTCACTACTCTTGAGATCTCTTCATTCTTTCCACAGCTGTCAGAGCTTTCAACTGCTCCTGTAGTGTTTCTATGCGATGCTTCACTTCCTGGAGCTGCGACTCCAGTACATGCAACTTTGGGTTCTCGGTAAGTTTCTCATATGTCTGGGAACTATGATCAATTAATTTCTTTCATTTTAAGGTAAGGGCCTTGAGCCTTTCAAATGTTCTCCTGGAAGTTGCTTCTCTTTGGTCCTTTACTTCTTGTGGGGTCTCGGGCATAGTGCATAGTTCTAGGTCTACGATGTGTTGCTGCAGCTGTTGGATCACTTCTTCAAGTTGCGCTACTTTCTTCGTGACTTGATCCTCTGCCTTTACTTCTACAACAGTCATAGAGCATAGTTCTCTGTTGACTGCTTCCTCTACTTCGAGTTTCTCGGCGAGAAACTATTCCTTACATTGCTGCAACTGTGCCTTTTATTCATCAAACTTCACTTGGAGAGCACTCTTTTCCTGTTCGACATCTCAATGTTGTTCTACAAGTACTCCCTGTACTTGTACCAAAGCCTGGGTGGCTTGTTCCGTTTCCTCTTGTGCTCATCGAAGGCGAGCTTCGACTGTATGAGGGAGTTGGTGGAGTTGAGATGGTTCATCTCCTAGTTTTGGTGTTCCCAGTGGCAGAGGCATAGTGGAGACTATGCATCTGGAATGTAGTGCCTGCTGCACCCCTTGGAGTTCGACCTCAATTCTATTGTACATCTCCTCCTACTTAGCTTCTTTCTTCTCTGCTATCTCCAGTGAAGCATCATTCAGGGCTGCTATGATGAAATTAAAATCATGAGAGATGAGGATGGTCTGCATCTTAGTTATAAGGGCTTTTGATCTCTTCCAGGAGGAAGGTTTCGGGGGGGGGAAACCTTCCTTTTCTTAGAGGGGTGCTCCTCATCTCTAGGAAGTGTTACTTCACCTTTCTTTTGTTCAGTTTCTATGCCATCTATATCTTCTCCATCACCCCCTCGTTATGGTGATATGGAAGCAGTCTTGACTGAGGCACTACTTAAATATTGTACTTCTTCGATCTTCTTTGTCTTTATGGGCCCGGGTGTATTTTGCGTAGTTTCTAGGCTGTCTATGTCAGATATCTCCATAGGGTCGGCTGGAATAAGGAGGTCAGTGGACCATTCCTTAGTAATATCCTCTAATTCCTCCTCCGTCAGCTTATAATAGGATTGAAGTTGTTTCTTATGCTCATTGGCTTACACTGTGATATAAATGAAATGTCGATCAATGTTGAACTTCATCAAAGGGATGAATTAGTGTATAGTGTTTAGCGTCATGTGAGGCTCGAATTGTATGGATATCTTCATCTGATTGTAGTATGTATGGAACAAAAAATTTGAGTACCATTTCTTATTCATGTCACTTGAGTACCAAAATGTACTGAACTTCATGGCCAATGGTTTGAAAGGCTCAATGTCTAGGAAGGTTTCACCTTCCGGCATCTCCCAGGCAATGAAATCGATCAGGATCAAGAGCCATATGAAATGGAATTCATATCCTTGATCTTGCACTTATCTGCGGTCAAGTTCCAAATGGTTCACTAGGTACTTCACCCAATTCATTTGTAGGCCCTCCGTACACTTCCCTGTGAGGTCGATTACAAAACCAGTCACTTGGGTGGGTCTGTTCTTGTGTACTAACTTCCCTGCAATCAACTGACAGGCGAGGCACACTGTGCCATTTTGAATAGAGGCTACCTTTTAGCCTCATGTTCCTTTCTTGACATCACCATAAGTTTCCTTGATCCTTTGTGCAAGAGCGCGGTCCATGGCTTTTCCAGGATAGAAATCCCGTGGGTTGGGTCCTTGCATACTCAAACCCATGATCCAATTGATCAAGGTCGGATCAACTATGATACGGAGGTTTAGCCACAAATATCCGCCATGGTAACAAGACAAAAATATCTTGACACATTCATTCACCTCTTGGTGTCTTCTGAAGTGGGGAATTTTCATGACATTGAGTAGGGTGCACTGTGTGAGGTTATGGGTCCATGCTTGGGGAATTACCTTTGAGTTTTTCCCTTTTGTTCTATTCAGATACTTATGTGCAGATAACATGTTGTAGAATTTGTGATCTATGATTTTGAAGTCACTAAACTTCAATGCTGCGATCTTATCTTGGTCTGCTCACACTACATGTATCCCCTTAGGGAGGTACGCAGTGACCAAGGCATATTCGAAATATCTAGGTATGTTGTCGCGGTTTACAACACCACTCAGAGGTGGTATATAGGTGGGTAAGATAGTCAAGATTAGTTTAGAATTCACTAAGTCATCCCTATGCTTAGTTCACTTCTCATCGGACGATCGATATGGTCCTGCTTTGTGAGCAGTGGATGGAAAGGCTAGTAGTCCTCTCGTGGATGATTCTTGTATACCTGTTGAAATTGACATGACTCTTTCAGTCATGACGTCGATAAAAAATTCTTCAAAAAATTTCTCTGCAATGCTCAACTCATCCGACATACATGCTTGGGGTTAACAATATCAGGTTCAGGGAGTATCTTATACACAGTAACGAGATAGAGAGGAAAATCACGATGATCACTGTAGAAACTCAACTTAGTGTGCAGGCTTAAATTCTCAATTGGAAAAAGTGTTCTCGGTGCATGGTGTTGTGGGATAAATAGGTAACTCGACAACAGGTCACTTGCAATGGGTATGAGGCCTTCATTAACTTGGTTCTTTCTATTATGGCATGATCCCAATGGTCTGATGATGAACCATTATTGAATTTCTACCCATTCAAAGTGTCGATCGAACGGTTATAACGTCCCCAATGGATATATTGCTTCGCCATGGAGAAGTGCCATGTGTCGCTGTTCTAATATCCTAGTGAAGCTCTGATTTTTCAATTTTTCCTTCTACAAGGTTCCCTTTGGAGCCTTCTGCAACTTATCGATCTTGGCTCTCTTCTTACTTAACTTTCTATCCTTCTTTCCAGTGAGCTTCGTCTCGGTATTCCTTTTTCCATTCTGATTTTTGTCTTCTTTTGACCTAGTCACTTCGCATTGTTGAGATTATTCCCTAGGGTTTAAGCATAACCCTTCTTCTTCATATGGAATAGGTACTTCAATCTTCTGTGGATCCTCTAGTGTTCTTGCAACTTCAACATCTGGGTCTCTAGTGTTAAATAGATTTGATTTGTTCTGTTGTTCTTCGATCAAGTGTGCGATCCTTCTAGTCATGAAATATTTTAATTCTTGCTTCTTCTACTCCAAAACTTCTTCTTCTTCCTTTCGTCTAGCTCGATCTCTGTCAATCCAAGGTTTTCCTAATAACATGGTAAATGGGGTGATGTCCTCGATAAATTTAATAATCTCAAAGTCTTCTTCTGTCAAAGTTCCATTGGCAGTCATAAGTATCTGAGCGAGCTTTCCACATAGGTTTATTAGCTTTCCTCTGAATAACCCTATTCCTCCTAATGAAGGAATGCTAGCAGGCTTCCTTATAGCTTCCCACGTTCTCTGTTTCATGATATTCACTTGTGTTTCCTCATCTAGAACACAGTCAATGTTGAAGTCTCCTATTCTTGCTTCAAGGCATTCTTTTTCTGTGAATATCTCTAATAAGTTGACATGTTGGTGGTCATTCAGGGTTTCATTTATTTGTAGCAATACTTTCTCTAATTGTTTCTGGGGTTCTTCTATTTCTAGATATACCTTAGGGTTTTCTTGTCTCATGTTCATTCCTTAAAGCTTAGAAATCATTTTAGGACAATCCAATAGTTCATGGTCCAGAGCTTTACAATAAAGACAACTAGGTCTTCTCCCAGGGCATTCCTTAGCGAGATTCCATGGTATTCTACAACTGTAACAGAGGGTTAATCCTCTCTTTCATTTAAATGTCCCCAACCTTTCCTGTATTACACACTAGGATCGTGGTAGCTAACTTGCAAAAAATTCTTTCTAGGATCTTGCATCCATTTGTTAGTCCAAACATTCGTTCTATGCATAGGTATAACATATCTTTCACTATTTATATCAGATCTTCTTTCATCTATTAATACCCTAGTTTTCAAGCTAGTACATAATTTATTAAACATACCTGGATTCATACTTTTGAAACAAAAAATTCCACTAATCTTACTTTTTCAGAGCACAAAGCCTTCAGATCTATAACTTTTCACTAATCTTACCTTTATCAGAGCACAGAGCTTTAAGATATTACCTCTTTTCTTCAGATCTGACCTCTTTTCTTGGCACAGATCTCCTCAGGTCAAGTAGAATGTTGCGCACTAGGGAAACAGATCTATGCACAGAGATTTCACAATCTCAGGTCAAATCTTTGCACACAGCTTCTTCTTTCTCAATTCCCAGCAATCACAGTTTCAGGTCCGATACTACGCACTTCAACAGTAGATATATGCACATAAATTCTCTTTAGTTCCCAACAATCACAGTTTCAGGTCCCGACAACTGACACACACCCACTATGACAACCTAGATTTTTTGTCTTTTTCTTCGAGGGACAAAATCCCCGAATTTCTATGGGGCCTAGCGCAGACCATCCCTTCCCTTATCCTCCTCCAAGTGATGACAACCTGGCCTTAGTGCAAGCGCCTTTTGCAACTCGCAAGTTGGGAGTCAAGGATCTCGACTCCTCTTTCTCCAAATGCCAATACCCGAGATGCTATACGTGTATGGCTCCCTCCTCACTAGCGCCTGCTATATGTAACTATAGGCTAGGCTAAACAATAGTAGCACTCGCAACTCACGACTTCGCTAGTTGGAGTGTTGAGCCCTTGTGCTCCTCCTTTGCAAATCCTCGAGACACTTGAGGTAAACATTACGTGGACTCTTCCAAGTGACATGTACACACCACTTGTCTCCCCTACAGTACTCTGCTTACGAGCTATGTCACTGCCACCCGTCGCATGAGACCTCGGCTCTCAGTGTTTCAAGACCTTAGCGATCAAGGGTCAACTTCATCCTGCGAAACACCAAGCCACAATAAGTCAACAATTGGTTGACTCTTTCCTAGGTGGCATGTGTCCACCACTTGTCACCCGCTCCCACATTTTGTTGGGCACTTGTTGGTATTCCACCTGTCAACCTCGTGGTCCGCACCTAACGGGTGTGCCACGTGTACACACAAGCCCTCGATGCTTGGCACTTCATGAATTCTGCAGTCGAAAGGAGATTCTTTCAACCTTCGAACCCCCGATATGCGATACCATGCAGATGTTATGATCCAATGGTTCTTCCGTTGCTTGGATCCAATGACCACGATCATGTCACGATTTCATGAATTGTGAATTCGTACAGTCCTATCCTTGACCACTCTAAGTCGCGAGTCAGTGAAATGCTACCTGAATGCCACACATCCTGTGCCAATGGATGGTTCCAAATACTTCAGGAATTTCAGGATGTTGTCGAGTCCACTCTCCTACCTATGTAAATGTTAAGATCGACGGTCAATAGAGCTCCGATAGATCCTTGGATCTACGGTCCTAGATCCAATTGCTACTTGCGAAGGCTAAAAGGGTCAAGGTGCTAATGCCTGCACTCCTCCTTTATATCCATCGGTCTTGATAGATCTGGGGTATTTCCAAAAGGATTTCGACCATTCGTCTACCAACGATGGGGTATTCTCTTTCGATAATTGGACTCACTATCCTTTTTGAGCTTGAATCATGAAATTCAACCTCTCGGAGCTTTAAACTCCCATTAATCTGAGACCTTAGAGAGATACTCTTTCTTGGATAAGCTTTCTAGACCTAGATCGCATGAACCTTCAGATGGTTCTTTGGGAAATTGTCCCTGATCTTAGTTGAGTATCTCGGTAAAGATTCGGTATGGTTCCAAGGATTATGGGGTAATTCCCGGGGAAGAGTATTCTTGAGGAGCCTTCCTAGAATATTACAAGAATCAAGCAAACAAGATGATTCTTGGTGGAGCAAACTCATGCCCCAGACTTATTCCTTTGTACAGAAATGGACTATGGCATGTAAGTATACACATGCATCCATTATTTCCAGTCTAAAACACTAGGCAATCGTTCCACACAGAAATCATTATGGGGATATAAACATGAGAATATATTCATGATATTCAATTCAAAATACAAGGAATAAAACACTTATCAGGTCCAATAGGCATGATGCAACTGCTGGGAGGGGTGCTTGTTTCCACCCAACCGTAGGATCAATGACTCCAAACGGATTTACCACTAGCCACCCCCGAGCTAGACCACGATGCTTTGAGATTCAGTCTCCTACTTCCAACTCAACAGAAGTCAAGGAAGAAGGTTACTCTCCTCCTCCTATGTTCAAAATTCCTTGTGTTTCCAAAGTTTCTCTAGTTCTCTTCTGTGATCCCTGTCGCGTGCGCTCTCCCCCCTCTCTTTACCACACTTCCTCTCTTACCTTTTCTCTGCAAGATTGCATGTGGCAAGAATTTTCTCATCCATGGTCAGGTCTGAGAGCTTTTTACGGATGGGTGGTTCACCCCCATCCCCCCATTAACTCTTGAGGAGCCTCCCCACCTACCAATATGATGAGAAATCCATTCCAGGGTTAGGGATTTGCTTTGGTCTTTGAGCAAGTAAAAACCA
>SNQJ01S0101192.1:102726-114553 GCA_010110895.2 Picea sitchensis
ATTCAAGTTGAAAGTGGCTACTCGGGCCTTCAAGTTTCTTGAGAAGTCATGGACTTTGAAATATTCTTTAGTCCAAGAAGCCAGGCCTTTGCTTCCTCCCCCTTCTTTATTTCTCCATCGAAAGAGGGTGGTTTGGCCTTCTTGAATTCTTCAATATTATGACTTTTGGAATTCTTTCACTTCTTCTGTTTTCTTTAGGAATAAGAACTAGTTGTGCTACTAGAAGATCCCTCCGAGTCGCCAGTTTCCTTTCCATAGGAATCGTCTGACGCTTTTCCCTTCTCTCTGGGTGGAACTTTCTTGAGGTGATCTTCCCAGTGTGACCAATTAAAAGACCACATTTTTGTATCTCAGGTGGACTTCGAATTTTCTTTGTCTGTCGTCGGTCTGCGTGACTGGTGTCAGGTCCATGTTGCAATTGTCTTTGTATGTCGGATAAACTCTGCAGCAAGACTGCATTAATTTCTATTTGCTTCTCTTGCTCTTTTATCAAACTCTGATTGTCAGCCTTGCAGCTCTGTAGTTCGACCATGAGGCTCCTCACAGTCTCAACTAGATCTAGAGGGTTCTCTACCGCTCTCCTTTTGTCAGACTCTTCATCTCTATTGTGGGAGCCATCCCCCACTTCGTGGTGCATCAACATTCTTTGTGTCTACAATTTCCCATGGTTGATTGTCCACTTGTGTGCAGGAAAAACACTTGTTGTTAGTCAATATTTATATTCATTCATAACCAGCACATAATTCATATTTTTCAAATGCATACACACAATAGGAATTTTCATTCTTAACTTTGAATTTTGATAAAGGGGGTTAATATAGAGGGTTACTCCTTTTAAGAGTACTTCAAATGGAGTTTCTACACAACTTGTTCATGAGCCCAAGCAGACCAAGTGTTGTAACCATTCTCTGATACCAATTTGACACACACCCACTATGACAACCTAGATTTTTCATCTTTTTCTTCGAGGGGCATAATCCCCAAATTTCTATGGGGCCTAGTGCATACCATCCCTTCCCTTATCCTCCTCTAAGAGACCACAACTTGGCCTTAGTGCAAGTGCCTTTCACAACTTGTGAGTTGGGAGTGAAGTCTCTCGACTCCTCTTTCTCCAAATGTCGATACCCAAGATGCAATACGGGTATGGCTCCCTCCTCACTAGCACCTACTACATGTAACCATAGGCTAGGCTAAACACCAGCAACACTCGCAACTAGAAACTTCGCTAGTTGGAGTGTTGAGCTCTCGTTCTCCTCCTTTATGAATCCCTGAGACACAAGCGGTCAATGTTACGTGGACTCTACCAAGCGACGCATACATGCCACTTGTCTCCCCCACTGTACTCTACTTACGAGATGTGTTGCTGCTGCCCGTCGCATGAGACCTCGGCTCTCGGTGTTTTGTGACCTTAGCAATCAAGGGGAAACTTCTTCATCCTATGAAAACTCTAGCCACCATAAGTCAACAATGGGATGACTCTTTCCCAGGCGACATGTGTCCACCACCTGTCACCCGCTCCCACCTTTCTCTAGGTGCTTGCTGTTATGCCACCTGTCAACCATGTGGTCCCCACCTAATGAGTGTGCCACATGTTCACATGAGCCCTCGATGATCGACACTTTGTGACTTCTACAGTCGAAAGGAGATTCTTTCAACCTTCGAACCCCCAATACACGATACAACATGGAGGTTCTGATCCAACAGTTGTCCCATGGCTTGGATCCAACAACCACGATCACGTCATGATTTAGCAAATTATGAATTCGTGTAGTCCTACCCTTGACCACTCCAAGTCACGAGTTAGCGAAATTCTACCCGACTTCCATGCATCCTGTGTCGATGGATGGTTTCGAATACTTCGGGACTTTTAGGACATTGTCGAGTCCACTCTCCTACCTATGCAAAGGTTGAGATCGATGGTCAATAGAGCTCTGATAGATCCTTGGATCTATGGTCTTGGATCCCATCACTACTTGTGAAGGCTGAAAGGGTTGAGGTGTTAATGCCTGCACTCCTCCTCTAGATCAATCGGTCTTGACAGATCTGGGGTATTTCTGAAAGGATTTCGACCATTCATCTACCAACGATTGGGTATTCTCTTTCGATAATTAGACTTGCTATCATTTCTGAACTTGAATCATGAAATTCAACCTCTCGGAGTTTTAAACACCCATGACTCTGAGACCTTAGAGTGCTACTCTTTCTTGCATAAGGTTTCCAGACCCGGATCGCATGAACCTTCAGATGGTTCTTTGGGCAATTGTTGCTGATCTTAGTTGAGTATCTGGGTAAAGGTTCGGTACGAATCCAAGGATTATGGGGTAATTCCTGGGGAAGAGTACTCTCAAGGAGCCTTTCTAGAATATTATGAGAATCAAGCAAACAAGATGATTCTGGGTGGAGCAAACTCATGCACCATACTTAATCCTTTGTACAGAAACCAACTATGGCATGTAAGTATACACATGCATCCATTATTTCCAGTCTAAAACACTAGTTAATCGTTCCACACAAAAATCATTATGGGCATATAAACATGAGCATGTATTCATGATATTCAATTCAAAATAAAAGGCATAAAACACTTATCCGGTCCACCGAGTGTGATGCAATTGCTGGGAGGGGTGCTCATTTCCACCCAACCGTAGGCTCAGACTCCAAACAGATTTACCACTAGCCACCCCCAAGCTAGACCACGATGCTTTGAGATTCAGTCTCCTACTTCTATCTCAATGGAAATCAAGGATGAAGGTTACTTTCCTTCTCCTATGTTCATAACTCCCTGTGTTTCCAGACTTTCTACAGTTCTCTTCCGTGATCCCTATCGCACATGCTCTCCCCCCTCTCTTTACCACACTTCCTCTCTTTCCTTTTCTCTGCAAGATTGTGTGTGGGACAAATTTTCCTATCTGTGGTCAGGTCTGAGATATTTTTACAGATGGGCGGTTCACCCCCGTCCCCTCATTAACTCTTGAGGAGCCTCCCCACCTACTAATCTGATGGGAAATCCATTCCAGGGTCAGAGATTTTCTTTGGTCTTTGAGCAAGTAAAAACCAGTACGATACTATCTCGGTGGAAGTTAACACAACCATTCCAGGTCCCTTCCGCCACCTCTCATTAGCCATCCTGGTCTCTTTTAGAACATCCCCTCCCAGTAGTTATGCAACACATATTCATAACATAATTTACATTCATCGACCTTTTATATAAAGGCCTGTCAAATCAAACATTCACATCTTTGAGTTTTCCATAGTTCTTGGCCACTATAGTTATTTTTAAAAACTGGGGGAAACAGGGTGTTATAGCAACATAACCATTTTTTGGCATAGGGACAGACCTAGGGTTCAACTCTACAACAACACACCAACAAAACCCTAACTACCAGCCCTTTCGGCAACACCTGCAAAGCAAATGAAGTCTCTCCTGAGGTAGAGGCAGGGCTGGTTGCAGGAGTCAAGTGTCTGCACCCTTAGCTGGGACACATATATGTGATTATAATACTTAACATAACACTTTAGAATCAAGAGTTCATGAATACTCAACCAATAACTACTGCGCAGATAGAACAGAGAATCAAATCATTCACTCAGCTATGATGTATTTAATCACTTTATCAAAAATAGGTAGGTTATATCTAGCAGATCAAACACTAAGAACCTTCATATAGGTTATATCTAACATTCTTACACATCATTAGCACAAAGCATCGACAGATTTATCTATCTCTATCAAAGCACTTAGCAGGAGAAGTTATAAACACATCAAGACAAGCACAAAGAGGAACGACATAGTGTTTACATGGTTCACCCCCACCCTGTGGCTACATCCCCCAACTCTTCTTCTTTATTTTATTAAATCAATCGGTTACAAGCATAGAGCCTCACAACCCTACTTAGCCTAGGACATGAGATCTGTGCACCTCGCTATATCCTTTTTCCTTTCATTACAACACAAAGCCTTCACAATCTCTTACAATGAATTGCACTTAGCTCTGTAAGTCTCATACAGTATGCACAGAGCATCTACAAACCATACTTGCACTTAACACTTAGCTTATTAGCCTTACATCACATAGATTGTCTCCCTCTCTCTATATTTCCTAGACATCTATATATACATTAGAAAATAGGACTAAACATGGGTAAAGCCATGGGCCGACATCCCATGCTAGTTACATATTCCAAAAACCTAAAAAGGACACAAAAAATGGGCCGAGATCCATGATCTCTGCTTTGTCTTGCACTCCTCCTTCGACAAGTTATCGAAGTCCCAAAATAGGTCAAACTTGACCAGATCCCTCAAAAACTTGGTCAAGGGCCAACACTTCCTGAGGGAGTAATGTTTGTCTAAGATATTCATTTGGGGTGATTTATTTACCATCAAAAGGGTCTAGCCACTAATTAAAAATTTTGGCTAGGGATAAGGTATTCATTTGGCAACCCCTAGCCCCTTGAATGTCCAAAAAAACATCATTTAGGGTGTCAAAACAACCCCGAAAGTTTGGTACCCGAAAAAACATAGAGAAACTTCCAAGGTGGAAAACTATGTTTTGAGATAGTGGTATAGGTGGGTGGGAACTGATATCCACTTGTATCACCCCCCCCCGCCTGCCTTTGGAAGCAATGGTACCCATTGCATCAAGTTCTCATGGGAGATATGAAAGATTTTTCTGAATTTTAACCTAGGTGAGTTTCTTTCCTTGCTGAAGAATTTCTCATTTTTGTACTTGGAATTAGTTTGTTAAAGGATGTTATGAACTTGTTGTTGGAGGGGTTGGATTTTTTCAACCGATATAGTTGCATGATCTACCTTGGTATGAGTGGGGGAGGACTCTGTTAGTGAAGATTCAACATGATGAGCTATATCAATGGTTGGAACCCAAAGCACACTTGAAAATGGCTATGGCCAATAGAGACATGATGGGATATGTTATAGATTTTATTTATAGGGAAGTGTGATGGCATCCATGTAGAAGAAGAAATAATATCTTTGTTCTCTTATACAATCTTGTTGACCTATTTATGATGGATAAACATTTCTTGGGCACAGGTTGTAGTGATCGCAGTGTCCTTTTATTCACCTTCTGACCAAATCATGAAGAGGATAAACTTTGTGGTATGAGATATTACTTTCAGGCATTATTTTTTTGAGACAATAGTAAGAACTACCTCTAGTACCCTGCAAATTTGACCCCATAGAGTAACAATGAAACTATGGGGTCAAGATTCACAAACAACATAACACTCCCAAATGTATGGATATCCTAAAAGAACATCACAAAATTCTAGTGGGGAAACATCACATAGTACCTCATCATTGAAGGGATTGATGCCATAGGACATGAAGAACTACTAGATGATGTGGAGGTATCATCCATGGTGAAGCCACCCAATGTTATATGGATGTGGATGTGGTGTTGTTGACAAATCCAACTACTTGATGACATCTGTTGAGATTAGTTTCTTTTAGCTTCCAATATCAACCATGAAATGTAGTGAGTTCCCCTTCACCCATATCTATGAATGGAAGAGGTGGTTCCCCTCCTTAGGATCATTTTTTTCTTTTGGTTGGATTGTTGTGATTGCAATGTTCACAGTGGGCTATGCATCGATGATCTATTTCCTTTTATTTTTTTCTGAATTAGAGTCTGAGTATGGGTTCAAATCTTTTTCTTTGAGCTCAACCACCAATGACATTTTTGAGTGACATTCATCAATGTTGTGCGAGGGTATTTTTTTGGAAGTCCCACAACTTTCTATTGTCATTATTCATCTTCTCATTACCCTTTTTTTCCTGCTACTTGGAATGGTTGTCTTGAGGATGGTTTTTCTTCTAGTTAGGGCCTCCTTTAACATACTTTGGTTGTTGCGAATTTGCAGACCCGAAATCCCACTTATTTCATTGCTTAAATTTCTACTCAATTTTGAAAACATATCGATAAGAGACTCCCAGTGAAGAGATGTCCATAAACTCCATTTATGTTTGGATGTATTTGTGTATAATCCCATGTTATTTTAGAACCATATATCGCTTGGAGTATTACCCAACTTGGTGTGCAATGTATGGAAGGTATTTGTGAACTCCAGAAATATTTGGTCCATCTCTTGATGCAGTGTGGTCCATATCCTATATTGCTCATCATAGTTTCCAAGAGAGTAATATTGTTCCTTGACGACATCCATGAAATATTCCCAAGTGGGATTGTCCCCAAATATTATACACTCCTCTATGGAGTTTTTCTCATAGTAATTCTCCCACCAATATTTGACATGACAAATAACCTTAAGGAGCACAAAGGTTCTCTTCTTCTAGTAGAGTTAACCACTTTTCCAAAGCATTCACATCTATGTGACCTTCAAATATGGGAATATAAAAACTAACTTTTACATTGAAGGGTCTGGTACCTCCAAAGTGGTCTCTTGATGAAGATGCATCTGTTGTTTTTGACATTCATCGAAGGATTTGGGAAAAATTATCCATCATCTCATTACAATATTGCACAAGGGATTCCACAAGAAACAACTTGATATAATCTATTTCTCCCTCATATCTCTTTTATTATACCATGGGAGGTTTCTTGGTTTGGTGAGAGAGGTTATGCTCAAGAGAAAATATCTCGATACCTAACTCTCTATACCCTATCCTTGTCGGGGACATGCACTATGAAACGACAAGGAGCAGACTTCTCTGATACCACTAATCTAGATTATGATGAGAAAAAAATGAAGGAAGATATATAAAAAGGAAATACATAGATATATTTCAAGAAATATAAAGATATAGTAACACACAATTTCTATTAATGAACAAAATGTACAAGAACTATAAAATGTAGAGTGAACTAAACTCACTAGAATGATGATATCTTATCTTTGAGAAGAGATGTGATGGATACATGCATTAAAAATAATATGTCATTACAATGAGGCTCAATAGGTATTTTAAACATAAATAATCAATGAGAAAACCCTAAACCTTCAAATCCCTAACACCAGTAGATGAAACATCAAAAGGTTTGTGGGCCTCGATGGGGTAGTTGACATGTCTACTTCCCAAGGGTGTAAATTTTTCATATGATCTATGTTTGGGGTGCTCGGTATACCATTAGAAAGGTATATATAAGAATTAAAACTTTGGTTTCTACTAGGGTATGATTTTGGAAACCGCTCCCCCCTAAATTTCCAAAAGAATGTCATTTAGAGCCTCAAAATAGCCTCAAAATTTTGGGACCTGAAAAATCATAGAAAAATTGCTAAGGTGGAAAACTGTGTTTTGAGCCATTGGAATAGGTGGGTGGCCACCGATATCCACTGGATCACTGTTCACTGGTCATGGACTGGTTCTTTCTCTCTAAAACCCCATTCTATTGAGGGTTGTATGAGACTGTCAAATCCATTTTAATCCCTTCCTCCTTGTAGAAATCCTTGAATTCATTATATGTGCACTCTACCTCATTATCTAACCTCAATATTATGATCTTATTCTCTATTTGGTTCTCCACTTGAGCCTTAAACTCTTGAAATCAATTGAAGACCTCATCCTTGGTCTTCATAATGAAGATCTAGGTTTTCCTAGAAAAGTAATCAATGAATATTACATAGTACTATGCTCTATACACTTATTCTACTAGCATCAATCCACTCAATTATGAATGTATAATATCCAAGATCCCATTGGACCTACTCTCACTACTTGTAAAATCATCATTGGCATTCTTTCTATGTTCACACCCTCTACACATTCCCAACTGCTCAACATTGAACTCTAGAAGACCTATAACAATATCCCTTAAAATCAGAAAATTCCTTGTAGTGTAGGTGTCCAAAAATCCTATGCCATAAATCACATAGGTTATCATTATAATGTACCAAATCCTAATCAGACTTGTCTGTCAACTCGTATAATATATCCTCTCTAACCCCAATTGTTATCACTAAAAAATTGCTCATAGAAATACAGACAATGGTTGAAGAAAGTACCAACCAACTTATCAATTAACATCCCTCCATCATTTACAATATCAACTCAGCAAGTCACAAAACTATACAGAAAGTCCCATGAATTTCTACGCAGTTTCCTCGAAGCCAGCTTGTGCATGTTTACATAAGACAACATAGTAAAATTTTCACAAATTGTTCAGCTTGCACGACTTTTGTCACAATGACCCATTCAGATGCAAAAAATGGTGCATTAATGTACTTGGTCATACCTCTACCACTTCTAGGTGGAGGTGTACCACTACAAGGCATCCAAATCAACCTAAAATCTAGATTTAGGGCTATTGAAGGGAGAGGTGGTACCTCTCAAAGGGACCTTACTAACATTTGAAACTAGTTATTTAATATCTTTTAATGATCCTATAAATACATGCTTGAGGGATGTGGGAAAACATGGAATTCATTAGTATTTTTATGCTACTCGATTTTCTTTTGGAGAAGCCATCTATTCTCTTGAGAGCTATTTGAGCATTCATAGCAAGTGTTATACTTCTCACCTCTTGAGAATTTTAACAAGAAGTTATTCACCATTGCTACTCCATTTTTAGGTGATAATATCTCTATTTTGGGGGACTCAAGAGCTCTCCAAAGGAGGAAGAGGGGATTCATAAATCCCCATACTTCTCCTAGGTGTTACTAATCCTAAGATCAATCCTATTAGTGTCTATTCCTTGTGCCATTTTCATATTTCCATTTGAGTTCTATGCATGCTTAGTTTAATTTTACTTTATTGTTACTTTATTTCTTATTTCCTTTATGTTTGATACACTAATCAACTAATCAACTTTTGTGATGCCTTGTTGGTATAACTAGGTAGTTAAGTGCATTTTTTTTTTCACCCATCTGGCAAAACAAGAACAGATTGGTGAATCCACTCGAGAGTTGGATAATTTTCCTCCCATTTTAGGCCTTTAGAGATTTATTTCTCATCAATTGGTGTTTGAAGGTGTCCAAATGGCCTATACCAACCTTCATATTCAACAATTGACCCTCTAGTCAAGAGAACTCAGTTTGAATTTATTTTCCCACCGTGTGACTGTATTTGCGTGGGTTCGAGAAGAATAGACATGGAAATTGTGCATCTTACCTATCTTCTATTCACATAGTATGCACAACTTGTGCACTGTGCGTGATAGTCATAACTAGAGGCCACACAAAAATCCTTTTTCTCATTGATTGTAAGGGTTTTTTTGAGCTAACTTTAGCAAGTAGTTTTAGTTTTATTTTTCAACACTTTGTAAAGCCATAAAAAATGGTTTAGAGTTCTTTATTGCATTAGTATTTCGCTAACCATAGGAACTTAAAGGGGTAAGAAGAACCATAAAATATTTACTTTTATTTCCACATGGATGGCTTAATATAGCATTTGAACTCTAGAGTTGATTTTTTTTCTTTTACAATCATCAAAATCATCAGGACTAGGAAGTAATTTCGATATCCTTCTCTTTCCCTTGCATCTTTGAGTGATATTGGGGAATCAGAAAAAAGTATCTTAATAAGTTCCATCTCCCTTTAAATCAATAATAAATTAGGAGAGGATAATACCTCTTAGTTTTCTTTTGAATTGAAACATAATCTTAAATTTGTAAAGGAACCATACATGCTCACATGCTTTTAAAGTTAGGATAGTTTCAAAGTTTTTAAAAGCGATCAAAACAACCTAGGAAGTTAAAGGAATTTGTAAGCACCCAATGTCCACATGATTTAAAACCAAGGATAATTTTTCATTTTCTTATATTAGAAAACATCTTAGGGAGTTTAAAGGATCAAAAGTAAAGACCCATATSTCCACGTTCCTAGTGATCTAAGGCTTTTGAATTACACAAGGATTTTCTAAGAACATTTAGTAAGCTAGAATAATCAAGATTTGTAACAGACCAAGCGATGTCCACATGCTAAAATATTGAGCTTAAATTATTAAAAATCATTTGCAACATCACTTCTTGCATACAAGAGCACCTCACCACACACTTAAAAATTCTATTGCATATTTGGAGTCATAGTATGCTCTTCTCCCTACACCCACAAGCGATCTAGCAGAATACAAAGGACTACATATATATCTGGAAAATTTCCACATCATTTTAATTAATGAGGTTGGTTCATGACCCCAATATCACAACCCACTTTAAATCCTAAAATCAATCATTAATAAACTCATTTTTAACCTCCATAGGAGGAGAAAGAATAAGTTTGTAGTCTAAGTTAGGATTTCGGGGGTAGGTATACAAACAACCCTCATTATCATTTTCACATTTTAAACTTAGAATTTGATGATTAGGGAACCAAAATCCTATAAATCAAGTGTTCCTACACCATAAGGAATGGGGATACCAATACAGGGTTGAAGGATGAGGTATGATTGTTATGTGTGTTCCTCCTTAAGTCACCCAACTCTTGGAAAGCATCTAGCCCACGACCCATTTCTTAGAACAAAAATATAAATTCCACACTTGATCGAGATAACTTAGTTTCCAAAAACTAGGATTTCTACCTAGGTGGCAGCTGTGGGATGCAATTTCACCTCAATCATATTTTGAATGGTTGTTGGGAAATATCGCTAGTACTTTAGGGATATTCCCCCTTCACCCCTCATTATAACTGATTGTTCATACTTTCGCTAGTTCCTCTTCTGGTGGGTTGATGCCCCATTGTTGAGTACATTTGGAAGGCCCAATGTTACTTTGAGAGGAAGGATGACATATCTTTTAGGACACATGCAATGTATTTTATTTCCCTAGGCGGATAAAACCCAAGCTACCCTACATTGTTAATTGTTTAGTTTTTTATGTATGATATCCATTATTGATTACATGTAGGTGTGAATATCATTATTAAGCTAGTCAAAAAATATAAAATCACTTGTTAATTTATTTCTCTCATCACAACTCACACACATTTATAGCAAGTCTATAATCATAGGGGAACCACATAATCCTCATCATTCTAGACACTTACAGAACTTGCCTCCAATATTGGTAGGTGTCCCCAATTTGGTTGACAGATCATCTCAACCATCCCATACACTAGTGAGTGCGACAATTTTATCAACAACCTTATTTGGTTCCACCTTTCTTATCACCAATATCCCAAATAACCCACCCACTAGTCCTCTATCACAAGGAGGAGGAGCTCAACCTTCTTTGCAGGGTACAAGTTCCCAACCTTCCTCACAAGGAACTATTTCTCAACCACCACACACCATAATTATAACACCTCCTATCATGACATACTTGGCATCACTCAACATTCCATATTTTACCAAACTCACAAATGACCCTATTTATCATGATGCCACATGGCCCAACATTCCCAGCAAATTACCTTCAGACATCCCAAAGTTTGAAGGGAAACTAGGTGAGGACCCAACCAATAACATTATGCAATTTCATATATGGTTCTCTTCCAATGGTATCATGGATTATTCCATTCATTTGATATTGTTCATTAATTGGGTTGGTTGTCATTGATGTCAAACCTTGAAGAAAGTCTGGTAGCAAATTCCGGTAGCACAAAGGTTTGGGTAATGGACCCAACTTTTTTTTTATGGATAATGGTATGATTTTTGATATATTTGTAGAAAAGGCGATTCTATTTGGATAATACATGTCATGCCATTTCCAGTGGTATGTGGAATGTCACATAACTTCTCACAGTTAGAGAGTTATGTCCATGTGAAGTTGGATAACCCTCATGAGTCATCTAGAAGCCCCCAAAAGGTAAAAGTAGTCAAAATGGTTGCAAAGAAGAAATTATTAAAATAATAAAGTGAAGTGATGAGTGTACTATAAGTCAAATTGGATACAAAATAACTTATTTAAATCATAAT
>SNQJ01S0101195.1:13941-30762 GCA_010110895.2 Picea sitchensis
GGCTAAACAAATATATTTATATTGAATTTATTGATGCCCAGAAGGAGAAGTCGGCCCAGTTAGAATGGTCAGGTCGGCCCCAGTTAGACTGGCCAATCCATTATAAATACAGGGCGCCAATTTCATTATTACACACTCTCAGAATTGCAGAGCCAGTTGTGCGCACTGCAGTTGGCAGTTTTGTGCGCAGGTCTCAGGGGAAAGTGGTGCACTAGTTCTGGGTGGGATCATCTGTTCAGTTTTGTTTCTATTCTTTTGCTTGGTGCATTTAGCTTCTCTTGGCTATAGATTGCAGCCAGAATTCTCTTCTCGGTCAAGGTCAAGGTGCTCGGAGGGTGGCTTAAGGCCTGTGGTTGGGAGACGAGGGTATCGTCGTGGTTAAACGAGCACAATCCTTTATATTCTAACACATACCCCCCTTCTTTTCGTCCTTCTCCTCTGTAGCTACTGATTTACTTTTATTAACATTCAGTGTTTAGTTACAAGTTACATTGTTCGGATTATATCCATTCATCATCCATATACACAACACAGAAATGGGGATCAAAACTAGGATATTACATTCCCCTTCCCCTAGATTTTTCACCATCCTTAGTGCACATCACCAATATATACAGTTGCAACAAAATGTTTACATCAAAATTTTCAACATAAATGTAGATATGTCTCCCACGTTGCATCCTCCAACTCCCATATTGCTTCTTCATTCTTCAACTGCACCTACAGTGCCATCCTCTTCTTTGCAAATTTGTATAGTTATTGGCTATATTGTACATAATGCACCTACATTATCTCACTACCTTGAAGAATCTAATGTATTAGATATCAACATGTACCTATATCAATTATCAAGAAAAACAAGCTTGTTATAACCATTTTTATACAACAATTTTTCCTTCATAGGAATTTTTCATCTCTATAGTGTAATCATGTATAATCATCACATAAAATAAGTATAAAATTTTAACCCAATACTTATATGTAGGAATATTATTTGCTTCACAAGGTTTCCATAGCCAAGAGTTCAATTCATTGTCCTTTCTGGCACATCCTCCTTGACATTAGCCATCATGTCACATGAATCTCTCATAGTGGATTAATTTATTTGTCACTTGAGTGAAAAGTGACTATTAATTCACTTTGTGGGTGAATTGGGGGACATAAAGTGAACTATGGAAACTTAACCCAAAGTGGGTTTTGAGTTGAGATTCTTTTTGAGAGATCTCAACCATGGATTAGGTATGGCTTGGAGTGATCCTAGCCATTGATTTTTTTAGGTTTCCTTATGATTCTTTAAGAGGGGCACATAGGGTAAAATGAGGCTCATTCACTCTTTTGTTGTCTTGGAGAGCTAGAGGAGAGCAATGGAGATGGGAATGGAAGCAAAGCATGAGGGAAGCAAGGGTGCCTCCTTCCATGGAGGGCTCTAGGAGGCTTTGTGTAATACCCATGTTTTCCCCAATTTGTAAATATAACTATAACTGGCCAAGAGACTATGGCAGACTAAATATCTGTAAATGTTTGATTTGACGAACCTTTGTATAAAAGGGTCAATGTATGAATTTTATGTTATTAATAGAAATTTGATATGTGTTGCACAACTACTGAAAGGGGGGAAGTTTGCCAAGATAGACCATGGATGCTATGAAAGAGATGGTGAAGGGAAACCAAGAATAGTTGAGATGACCCTCACCGGACCAGTACCTACTGGGTGTAATTGCTCAACAATCCTCTGACCCATAAATGAATTACCAATCAGGTTGGTAGTTGGAAGGCCATCCTCAAGAGTTAATGAGGAGATGGGCCATGGTACCCATCTGTAAGGCTTTCAGGCCTGACCACAAATTGGGATTCAGATCCACGTGACCTTGCTGAGGAAGACAAGAAAGGAGGTAATCCAGGGACAAAGACGGATCTGCGGGATAGTAGAGTAGAGAAAACACTCTCCCGAGAAGCGAAGAGAGCATACTTCGACACTGGAGTTGAGAGGAAAAGTTGAGCAGTAAGCTCGTTCTGGCTGAGAGAAGCCATGGGCAGGGTTCGACTACATGATGATAAACAAGGTTGACGAGTGACTGAGGAAGTACTCGTGCAAACCTCCTTGCTTGGAGTAGAGAAAACTAGTTGCCAATTCCCTGTGGGAGGAGGAGAGTAACATTCATCCCTGACTGTCGAGGAGCAAAGAGAAAGAATATTTCTTAGAGCATCATGGTCTAGCTTCGGGGGGGCAGTGGTAAATCCGATAGGATTGGTTGTGCCTATGGTTGGGAGGAAACAAGCACCCCTTTCAGTAGTTGCTTCACATTTTCCAATTCTGATAAGTATTTTCATACTCTGTGTATTATATTGGATATGATGATGAAATGTTTGTGTTTATGATTCAGTCTTTTAGTGTTTAAACAGTGATTAGAAATGCTCTTTGATTTCTGTAAACTGTTATATTTATATGACCTTTGATTTATCTCAATTTCACTGCTAGAGAGTCATGGGATGGGAGTCCACAGGAGAGTCGAGGTAGGAGCAACTAAAACACCTAAGTCTTGTCGATCCTTTGAATTTGCCTTCACGGGAATGTCAAGTTCATCTTTGTGGGAGAAGGGTGTTTTCCCATCAGAGTATTCACCCATTTGACAGAGGGCTCATGCCCATGTCCTTAACCCCTTTGGTGCAAAAAGGATTTGTGCTTAGCCCACAATATTTTCCAAGAGACCCATGTGACCAGCGCCTAAGAACCCTGCACTAGTCCAAAAGGGGCCAGCTCTTTCGGCTTTGGGACTTCGGAACTTATGATTCCATAACCCTCGAAAATAGTCGAAGGCCAAAGTCGTGAATTGACGAGGGTCATCGATCTGGGGATCCAGTGTAGATCCCTCTTAGTCGTTAGATCGGAATTAGGAAGGGAAGCGTTAAGTGCTTCGGCGAAGTCCTACTTTGGAAGAATAGGAGTGGTCTACCGCCGAAAACTCCCGAACGCTAGAGTCGCGGAGTAAATCGGGACCGTTGAAAATGGAGGGACACGTGCACAGATCAATGGTTATCCGGAGTTGCAGGTATTCGAAAATATAGGGACGCGTGAGTTACCTCGGAGCTCTGCAAGCCAGAGTAAATCTTGGCCATAGATGCTAGGTACACGTGGCAAGCGATCCCGTAGTCTGGATATTTCGTACTCCGGAGGAACCTAGCCAAGAGTCTACGAAGTGTGAAAACCGCTGAAGTCTCGAACGCTGAAGTAAATCTCGACCGTTGGTCGAAGAGGACACGTGGCGCCATATCCGAGAGTCTGAAGACTTAGCTCTTCGGGGGATTCACATTGAGAGGAGTCGATAAGCTCTGAATCCCAGAGTCGCGAAGTAACGAGGACCATGGATCTATAGATCCACGTGGATAAATCTCAACCGTATGATGGGGGTTGATGTGGCACACTAATGTCATCTCGGGTGACATGGACCCGCAACTAAGGTGTTATTTGTCACCCAGATTTGGTCGATTCACATACCCCTTATGCATGTTAGGGCATGACACGTATCACCCCTTATCAAGGACAAGTGTTGCCCCTGGCACTCACCGCGTGCCAGCTTCTAGTTCATCCTCGCCTGACCAACGTGGTTGATGATGTGATCGGGACTCCAGGAGTTTGGACAACTTCGGGAGTTCGGATGATTTGAGGTGTGGTACAATATAGGAACATCCAACATAAAACGTCAAACGTCGATTGTTGAAGGGCCAAGGCCACGTGGCAAGATTTCGAGAGTTCAGGAGTTTTGGGCATAGTATGGAAAAAGGGATGTTCACGAAGATCATCGATCGTCGAACGCTCAACAATGATCGTCGATCGCTGAAACGTCGATTGTCGAGCGCCGAAGGCCGTAAGAAAGCGTTCAACGTAAAACATCAAACGTCGATCGTCAAATGGCTAAGGCGGAGTGGCGATATTTTGAGACTTCAATGATTAGGAAAATGGTATGTTCAGCGCCGAACGTCGAAGACCCCAATTAACAACTCCTGGGTAACTTCGGGAGGCCATAACTTGCAGACCAGAGCTCAGATTTTAGTGCAGCAACGATCGTTGGAAAGCTCGTGGCGAGCAAAATCCAATGGAGATCCCAAAGTTAGGATTTGAAATAGTTAGGAAGAATAAAATTCTGATGCCCCATCCCTAGAAAGGGTATTTATGGGTCAAGTGTGTTACACTTTGGCTCCCATTTATTTGTGGTGTTCATACTTGCTTGGAGGAGGGTGCACACCTAGTGGGCATGAATTATACTTGGCAGTTTGTTGTTTGGTTTGTTTTGTTGGAGAGGTAGCAGACAAGAGCAGATTTGTGTGCAAGGGTTTCTTCTACAAAGCATTAAGGAGCAAAGGCGCAAGGCTAGAGTGGGAATGAGAAACTAGTGAGGAGGGCGCACCATGTTGTCGACCAAAAATACTTGTGTCCTAATGTCATGCATGCTAGATTTTAGAATAACATTTAATAGTTGTAAAGATCTAGAGGTGTGTTATATATTTTGAGGTATGCATGTGCTAACCTATGGGCAACTAAAACTACATGCAAAAGCACCTTAAATGCATATGTAACCATAACAAAACAACAAAAAAGTTCTTGCATTGTTTGTTGTTATAAAGCAACAGCAAAGAACAGTTGGACAGTTGAAACTTAGAGCCAATCTCAGGTCAAAGACAGACCTGACCTGTTAGGACCTCAGAAAATCTTCAGAGATTATATCTCGACTCACTTGAGATCAATGGCTAAGATTCATTTAATTCACTAATGCTAATAACTATAGCATTTCATTAAATTAAACTCAATTACTTATAAGAAAACACTTACATCTTTAAGTTGAATTTTAATGCTTAGCTCATGCACATGTAGTTTATTTCAATTTAGCATGTACTTGAACCATAAACAATGCAGCAATACCATATACAAGTGTTGCAGTAACCAAAATCACAAGAAGAATAACCATGCACAATAACAAAAGAGTTTATCCTGGGAAAACTCTTCTCAATCAAGGGAAAAACCCAACAATCCTTTGCTATAGCGTCAAGAGAAGATCCCCCACACCATGAACCCTAGAGCACACAAGAGGGTGCTCCTTGACCTAGAAACTTGCACCTAAGATAAGTGTGCACTTCAGCCATACAACTTGACTGAGAGAATGTTACAAGTGTGAGAGTGAGTGAGATCCACAATGGAGATCTACTCCTATTTATACAAGACCTCACACAGCAATAGGTGTGTCTATTGGCACAATAGGGTCGACTTCTATAAATCAATGATATAATTAATCTTTACACAATATTAATTATCTTTTACATGGTGGGGCCGACTTGTACCCTTCACAACATAAATTAGGTTTACAACAAATCTTACTCTCAAACAATATAGCAAGGGATCCACACATCCTCTAGTGCTCAGCCACTAGGGGCACGTCCACCTGTGCTTAGCCACAGGGACGTCACTCTCAACAGATCAACTCAACTAAGTCCATAGGAGTACCATCTAGAGAGTCATCTCATCTTGACTCAACTAAGTTCATAGGAGTCAGACAGGAGACCATCTCAAGTCGTCTCAACTCAGTCCATAGGAGCACGACAAGAGACCACACGTCATCTCAACTCAGTCCAGAGGAGTATGACACACCCATCACATGGGCTCTCTAATAGACGTCTCAACTCGTTCCAGAGGAGAACGATCTGGAGAATGTCTCAAGAAGCTGCAATCAACAACACTTTATACATCTAAATCACAACAAATAGGAACACCAATTAAATGCATCTCAACAATAAGGATTGAATGATGTATACATAATTAACATAAAGTTGACAACAGACCCATAGAAATCAAATTATTGCAGCCGTGTCTTTAATCTGAAAATGTTAAGAAAAATCAGAAATCATGGTAAATGCAAATGTTACCAACTGTGAGTGATCTAGCTTAAGTTTCTCATAAGATGAATTATTCTAAAACTCTTTTTCCAGAGACTTTATAACTTGTACCATTCTTGCAGCTAAGTCTACATGGAAAGTTCATATGACTAGTAAGAAAATAGACAAGAACTCTGACAGAAGGTTACACCAAAGAGTATCCTCTTTAGAGTCTTTAGAGTAAAAAACCATACAACTCAGAACCTTTCTGGGATATTTCCAGGAAATTTTCATGATAAATACATAACTTTGGTTTAAATTTTCTAAAACTCAATAGAAAGTTTAGTTTCAAAAATTCCTCCAAGGAAGCCACGTTAAACTATAAGTAAATAATTTTATGTAAACAGTCAAATGGTTTGCATATCCTTTTAATAGACTTCTTGCTTATATAGCATGTTTAGAGAATTCTCAGTTCACAGTAATTCGTAGCCTACAATCTATTTTTCATTTGCTGGATATTCCTTACAAAACTTTGTATGATTGGTAGTCCGTGTGCCCATTATTGATTACTCAGTATCTTACAAATTTGGTAACTTCATCTAGGCAGTGTTATCTACACAATCTTTTAACCAAGTATTTCCACTCTGACCATTTAAAATGGCAACACACATCCTTATTTGTAGCATTGGAGAAGCCTGCATATCTATCAGTAATGTTTTGGTGGAACATATTGCACATTGTTGTCTTCGCAGACAGCCTGTCAAAAAAGGAAAAAACAAACAGCAATTATAATGGCTTCACAATCACAACCACAAGATTAGATACTTGTCAATCTAAAAAGTTGGAAGCACATAAAGATTAAAACAATGCACCACCTCAAGTGGATGGCATAAGAAATTAAATCATCCTAGAAATATTCAAACCATAATAGTGATATGATGAAGTTTGACTGTACAAGAATACATTCCAGAGGACGAGCAATTTAATTGCTTAAAACATTTTTTTCCTAATTTTGAAATAGCTTTCAAAGTTGAAAGTTCTACAACGCTCTTCAGTCTGCTTTACTGGCTTATAAAATGAAGATTGAAAAGCATCATCCATCTAGATTCTAGAGCTGTAAATGAGTGGATCAAGAAGTTGGAGTGAATGGATAAGATGGATATTGATATTCTTTCACCTAAACATGAAATGCACAAACCATTCCAATGACTTTGGAAATAGATTTGTGGGATGTTGAGATTCAAAACAAAAGTTTCCTGTGAATCCAAAAGAATCGAAAAAACTGTAGTTCAAGTTCCAACTAAAGGCATTGTGTGAGGTTTCCCCAATTCTGACGTGCAAAATTCTGACATGCAAATCATGAAGGTCCAACACTAAACCTCAGAAAATATTGCCAAAGGCATCAAATGCGTGGAAAATAGCTGTAGCTTGTTATTCTATCAAGAAAAAATAGATCTCTATAATAAGCAAAGCAATTTCCTTATTCTTTGAAAAGCAAATTTCACAACAACAACATAAGACTGAGGATGCAATTCCATGTCCATTCGGCTGTGGTCTACTGGGAAGTTGGATCACTGACAGAAAAGACGGCGTAGATTCAAGCCCTGACAGATACACTCCCCGTCTTAATACAACTGTCATAAGTGACCAAGGCCAGGTGATGATGGTATGGACCTCTCAGTTGCATTATCTAAGCCAAAGGAAGATCCCGCTTTGTGGAAAGAGAAGAAAGGCCACTTAGCTATTATACAATATTTTTTATAAGAAAGATACAATCCCATGCATCTTGCAAATAAAAATATCGTAGCTAAAATTGATCTGGCATTCACATACATGTTTGGGACAATTTTTGAGAAAATGAAAATAGCATGCAAGCTGAAACGATTCCAGTAAAGAAAGTTGGCAGAGTGTTTGTTAGTTGCACTTTTGGATTTTCCATAAAGATGGTAACGTATAACAAGCAGCAGAACTCTTCTTCACTCATGTATGAATATATTTTGGCCTTCCTGATCCAAAATTCGATCCTGCTAGTGGAGATAGGTTAAACTAGAGAAAGTATGCAATGGCCAGGGGTAAGGCATTGAGTATGTAATTGAAAGGTCGACTAGACAAGTGATCGACTAAGGTTGAGTCCACTGGGAAAATCAACCAAGCAAGAGCCAACAAGGGAAGAACCGACAGGATAAAAGCTAGAAGCGGCTGGGCAGAATCAATTGGAAGAGAACGTTATCACTCAAAGAATGGGGGCAATGGGTGCATGTTGATGGAACGTGTTGAAGGGTACCTGGATGGATAAATATGTGTTTGACATGCAGTTGTTGATGGGAGTGTAATCGACAAATAGTTGGTCAACTAGGATGTTGTCGATGGAAATTTTGATTGATTGGAATGCAGCCAACAGTTACAAAGAAGCTCGACTGCCCATAATGGTTTCCTTGGGGACTTGTAACTAAACCTCAAAGGAGGGGCCAAGTAGAAGGTGTAGATTTTCTGAGGTACTATGAGGCTGCCCAACAGGTCTGTCTTTGACCTCTTCTTGGGCTCTAAGTTTTATCTTCAAGACTGTCCTTTGCTGCTGTTTTAGGACAGCAAACAGTCAAGTACTTTCTGCTCACAGTTTTGATGGTTAAGTGTCATTTTGAGGTGCCCTTGCAAGTGTTTTATTATCCCAATGTTAGCACAGCTTTATGCAATATATTCAAAACAAATAACACTACCTCTAGATCTTTACAACTCTAAATGTTGATTTACAATTCTAGCATGCATGAAATGAACACAAATGTTTTTGGTCAACATAACCTGGATAAAACCCTCCGAGGAAAACGGTTTGGAATGGAAGTATATAGAAGTGGTGTCTAAAAGCATGAGATACAACAACAAATACAATATGATGGAACTTGTATACAAAACAAGCTCCTCTCGAGCCTTGCCAAAAGATCCAAGGAGATATGCACCCAAGCTTAATGCGCTCTCTCCCTTTGTTTCTCTATCCACTTGAAGTGAAGCGCCCTTTCTCCCTGAAGATTTGATGGAGAAACCCTTGCACCATAATGTGATCTTGTGTGTTGCATCTCCTCTGAAACAATCCTCAAAGCAATCCGACCACTACAAGACCTCCCTACTATAAGTGCACCCTCCTCCAAGCAGAACAACAACCACAAATGGTTGGGCACTAAGCCTACATGAGCCCTCCATGAAAGATAACGCCCAAGCTCTCCTCTCCCAAATGCTTCATTTTCATCCTCTTTCCCTTTTCCAATCTCCTTTGGTGAACATACAGTGAGAATGAGCCCCTCCTTGCCCTATGCACCCCTCTAAGGAAACATAAGGAAACCTAAAGTATTTGTGGATGAGATCATCTCATCCATCTCTAATCAAGGGGTTGAGATCTCTCCAAGAATCTCAACTCAAAACCCCGCACTCAAGTTTCCATAGTTTCTCTTTTTGTGTCCCTCAATTCACCCACAAAATGAATTAATAGTCATTCGTAAAATGACCAAATTTCACTTTTTGACTTAAATCTCTAAGTCAAAGTGAAATTGAACATAAAGTACATAGTGCATAATTACAAAGTATTTTCCACTTGTGTTTTTAGGCTCTATAACACTAGGGGACCACTTCCAAGGTACCCAAATCTCCTTGGAAGAATTGTCCTTATGTTTCATAGCATCATATGAACACTATGTTGAATCACATCGACAATAACTGTGAATTAATTGATTGATCATTTCTTTGGAATTTGTCCTTTGGAACCGTTAGCTTAGAGACAAAGTTGGGAGAGGTCCACGAGCACAGGAACAGGGATCATTCAGAGTTCTTGATTGTTTTATGAAGAAAAGATGGACAGATAATGGAACTGTAATGAGTCTATGTATGTGTGGGAGAGAGAAATTTGATTTAAAATAATGTAAGCGCAAAGTGTATTCTTATTATTATTTGATATATTGATCATTGGATCAATCCCCATTACATATTGATCATGTCGGCTATTATAAAAAGACCAAATCCCCTTTGCCAGTTAGTCCAAGAATAATTGTAATAAGCGAGAATAAGTATTTGAGAAAGAAATATTAAAGGAAGTTGAATATAATAAAGGTTTTTTATAACCACCCAGAAGAAGAAGCATGCCTTGTTAGTGAAGAGACACTTCACGTGCCAGTCTAATATAAATAAAGAGGCTAGTATACCTCACTTAGACACCTAACTCACTTGCTCATTTTGAGAGACAAGTTCGATCTGCTATCGGAAGGACAACTCACTTGCTCATTTTGAGAGACAAGTTCAGATCTGCTATCGGAGAAGGAGAGAGAGAGTGGCACATATCTGGGAGAGGACTTTCTGTATTAGTTTAAGAGATCTCTTGGCATTGTATTGGCTATCTATATTAAGGAAGTTTTGCTGGGTTTTCTTCCCCTAGAGGGTTTTCCAGGATAAATGTTGTGTCTCTTGTTATTGTGTATTTCTCAGTGATCTTGGATTATGCTATTGTTATCTAATGAAATGTAAACAACTATAATAATGGCTTAAACATTAACAAAGACACAGGTCAAGGCACAGCAGGCATCCCTCATACTAACACAAGCACAATAAAGGTTCACTACGGCAGAGAGACAGCTAAGAGGAAGACATAATCCATGTAGTCAAGAAGACACAAAGATCAGTCACTGGGGTAAGCAAACAAAGGATTGAAGACCCCAGAGGCCAGACTCAATGACCATTGTTTAGCCATCCTTTGATTGCTAGTAGAGTCCCTAGTGACAGAGAACCACAAAGAAAGGCTAGCTGGTTAGAAGGGTTGGTTCGTTTTTTATTATAAGGCAAATTTATGAAATCCATGAAAAACCAGTGTTGTATATATCGCCGATATATCGTATATATAAGATTTATCACCAAGATAAAGGGGAAGACGATATATTCGATGGAATATATCGCGATATATTTGATACATTGAATGTGTCGCAACAAATTCAATGTATCGTGATATATTCTCAAAATATCACGAGTCGACAGAATATATAGGCATGTGTAATTAAAAAATGCGGAAAAGTGCACGTGAAGGGGATTTTAAGACCGCGGGTCACTTTTTCATTCATTATTTCATTTCTAAGGTGTGAGAGCACTAGAGAGGTGTGAGTGAAGTCATTCTGCATCTATCCAAGGAGAAGAAATGTTGAGATTTATGTACCTTGGGAAGTGTTCCCCTTGTATTTGTGAGCTTGTAAACACTTGTGGGAAGTACTATGTACTTTGTGCCTTGTACTTTATGTCTAATTTCACTTTGACCTAAGAGATTTAAGTCAAAAGTGAAATTTGGTCATTTTAGCCTAAATGACTATTAATTCACTTTGTGGGTGAATTAGGAGACATAAAGTGAACTTAGGGAACTTAACCCAAAGTGGATTTTTGAGTGAGATTATTATGGGATGATCTCAACCTTAGATTGGAAATGAGATAGGATGATCTTATCCATCCAATCTTTAGGTTTCCTTATGGAAGTTCAAGAGGGGCGCAAAGGGCAAAGAGGAGCTCATTCATTCATTTGCTCACTTGGAGAGTTTGAGGAAGAGCATAAGGATGAGGTTGGAGGCTAGAGTTGAAGAAAGCTTGGGCATCCCTATTCATGGAGGTAGCCAGGAGGCTTAGACCCTCAGTTATTTGTTGGAGTTGATCTTGCTTGGAGGAGGGTGCACTTGGTGAGGAGGGCGCACTGGTAGCAGGGAGGGCTTACAGTGGTCAAATTGCTTTGAGGACAGTTTCAGTGGAGAGCTACAACACAGATTCAAAGTTGTGTGAGGGTTTCTCTATCAAAGCTTCCAGCAGCTAGGGCACTTCATTTCAGTGGATTGGGCAACTTGTGAGAAGGGTGCACCATCCTAGGGCGCATCTCTACCTCTTGGACTTGTGTTGCAGCTTGAGTCAAGTTGTTATTGTATCAGGTTCATTTGTTTATTGTACTTGTTGTATTGCACCTTCTATTCTCCACATATATACACTCATATTCCAAACTAGTTTTCTCCGAGGGGGTTTTATCCAGGGTCATGTTGACCAAAAATACTTGTGTTCATTTTCATGTATGCTAGTCTTTAGAACAACAGTATTTTCAGCAGTAAAGATCTCTAGGTGTGTTACATAATTTATGGTATGCATGTGCTAACATCTTGGTGACAAAAATTACGTGCTAGAGCACCTAAATGGCCTATGTAACCGTAACAAAACAGYAAAGAAGTTACTGAACAGTTTGCTGTTATAAAACAGCAGCAAACCCTTGTTTGACAGTTGAAACTTAGAGCCAACTTGAGGTCAAAGACAGACCTAGTTGGCAGCTTGTTAGGACCTGGAAAATCTTCATGGTATCAGAGCTTGGTGGCTGATTTTTGCTGAGTTTTGGACAGCATTTTGTGGACTGGTTTAGACATCTTTTGGGCAGATTTTGTGGACAGCCATTGACAGAGTTTAGTGGCGACTTGTTGGCAGAATTTTTGTGGAGAGTTGTAGGACAATTGGTGGACATTTTGTCAGACTCTTTTCACACCTACTTGCTAGGAGTGAGGCTGATTTTTCATGACCTCTTTTCACACCTATATTGCTAGGAGTGAGGTCGTTGTTCATTTGCCTCTTTTCACACATGTGTTGACAGGAGTGAGGCAACGTTCCTTTGCAGTTGTAGCATCAATTTGAGTGCAATGGGCAGTGATGTCAGCATCTCAGATGCGTGTGGAGGATAGGCTAGCTGGAGCTAGCAACTAGTCTCCTTGGAAGCCCAGGATCGTCTTTGTCTTAGAGGACCTCGAACTATGGGATATAGTTGATGCGCCTGTTGTTGTTCCTCCTGCTACTGCTCTTGTTTTGTTAGCAGAGTTCAGGAAGAGGAACAACAAGGCAAAGAGGACGATGTGTGATGCAGTGAGGGATCACATCATTCCCCACTTGACTGGGAAAGACTATGCATTTGAGATGTGGGCATCTCTTTACAAGCTTTACTAGAGCTCTAACCAGAACCGCAAGATGGTTTTGTTTGATTGACTCAAGGGCATTCGCATGCTCAAGAATGAGTCGGTTACTTCTTACCTTGGCCGATACACCCAGATTAGAGACAAGCTTGGAGCCGTTGAAGAGGTAGTGGACCCAGACTCTATGGTGAGGACATCCTTAAACAGCTTCACCAAACCATGGGGTCCATTTGTTTGTGGCATTGTTGCTAGAGAGATCATGCCCACTTGGGAGAGGATGTGGGATGATTTCATTCAAGAGGAGACTAGACTTACATCAGAGACTTCTGGATAGCAACAAACATTGCAGGGTGATGAGGATCTTGCTCTTTGGACAAAGGGCAAGAAGAAGACCGGCAAGGGAGGTCGACAGAGTCCCAAGTTTGGGACCCCACCACAGGGAGGAGAGATCAGTAGTGGGCAGAAGAGAGATATGAGCAAAGTGAAGTGCTTTGTTTGTAAAAAGATGGGGCACTATGCTTGACAATGTTCCAACAGGAAGTAGAAGAGAGGTGGTAACGTAGCTGCAACAGAGGAGGCAAAGTTTCAGACTTTGTTTGAGAGAGAGTGTGCTTTCCTCATATGTTGCACTTCAGTTGAGACGACACCCAGTATCTGGTATATTGACAGCGGGGCTTCGAGCCATATGACTGGAGTGAGAGAGCATTTGACTGATCTCAAAGACAACGAGGTTAGGATGGAGATTGCTCTCGGTGATGACTCTTTGGTCAGAGTTGTTGGGATTGGCATTGTTACCTTTTGGAGAGACGGCATGCCACCTATATCGTTCAGGGATGTTCTCTATGTCCCTAGGCTGAAGAAGAATTTAATTTCAGTTTCCACCCTCCACAATAAGGGTCTTGAGGTGTCCTTCAGAGGGACAGAGGTCTTCATACACCCTAAAGGGTCCTCTCTCACCTCAAGGCAGGTGATTGGAGTGAGGGATGGGAAACTGTTCAGATTACTTTTTTAGCCACTTCATGCATTGGCAGTGAGCAGCGACAGCAACAGACAGTTATGCGAGTTATGGCATCGGATGATGGCTCACCTTCATCATGGGGCTCTTGGAGGACCGAGAGAGGTTGTGACAGGAGTGCCACAGATCAGTACAGAGCATCAGGATGTTTGCAGAGGGTGTGCGCTTGGTAAGTTTACCAAGGCCTCATTCCCCAGCAGTGACACCAGGTCAGCTGGGATACTATATTTAGTACACACAAATGTGTGTGGGCCCATGTCTTGGGCGTCCTTGAGTGGTCGTGAGTACTATCTCACATTCATTGATGACTACTCAAGTAAGACCTAGATCTATTTCATGAAGACCAAGAGTGAGGTAAGAGGTTCCAAGAGTTCAAAGTGCTTATGGAGAACCAAACTGGAAAGAAGATCAAGGTCTTGTGGTCGGATAATGGAGGAGAGTATTCCTCCACTCGGTTTATAGACTTTTGTGCCCATGCTGAGATCAGAAGAAAGATGACCGTACGATACAACCCCTAGCAAAACGGGGTTGCCGAGAGGAAGAACCGGGCAATCACTGGTGCAGCGAGATCTATGTTGCATGATCAGAGTTTGCCTCTTTACCTATGGGCAGAGGCAAGTGCTACTGTAGTTTACCTGCAGAACAGGAGTCCCCACAGGATATTGGGGAAGATGACTGCTGAGGAGGCCTTCACTAGTAGGAGGCCCGATGTCGACCACATCAAGATTTTTGGGTGCTTGATCTATTCTCATGTCCCCTCAGAGAAGAGGACAAGGCTAGACCCCACAGCCCAGCAAGGGATTCTAGTTGGATACTCAGAGGTTTCCAAAGCCTAGCGTATCTACATTCCATCACTGAGGAGAGTGGTGGTGAGGAGAGATGTCAAATTTGAGGAGGGTATGGCTTTTCAAAGATCTCTCGAGTCGAGAGTCGGTGTGGAGGATGATGCAGAGGCATCGATTGATGTCTCAGAGGGAACACAGCCTCAAATTTCCGATACGCCAGTTTCAGGGGTGACAGGTCACCTTGCACAGCTTCAGGGTCACAGTCAGAGAGTGTTCAATCAGAGGGGGAAGAGGCTTCAGGATCTCAGAGTGTTAAGACTAGACCTGAGGCAGATACTCTTGGGCAAGGAGATCTTACTTCTCCATTGACTACTTTAGGGAAGAGGAGACCTAGATGGTTTCAAGAGACCCTAAAGGAAGCCAAGGAGAACGTAGGAGAGCCCAAGAGACAGTTCAGAGAGAGTAGACCTCCAGTGAGGCTTGGATCCTATTTGGCTTTAGTGACGAGTATCTCAGATACTATGCCACAAACATTTGCGCAGGCAATGGACCAGTAGGTTTAGCGAGAGGCCATGCTGGAGGAGTATGACTCCATTGTGCACAACAATGTTTAGGAGGTGGTTCCGAGGCCAGTGGGGAAGTCAGTTGTGATTTCCAAGTGGTTGTACAAAACCAAGTATGTTGCAGATGGCAGCATAGAGAAACACAAGGCCCAATTTGTGGCGCGAGGCTTCTCTCAAATAGAGGGACTCGATTATGATTAGACATTCACACCAGTTGCGAGATACACCTCGATCAGAAGTATTATTGCCATAGCGGCGAAGATGGGTTGGAGCATACATCAGATGGATGTGAAGATCGCATTTCTAAATGGCTTTATAGAGGAGGAGGTGTACAATGAGCAGCCACAGGGGTTCGAGGTGAGTGAAAGGGAGTCTCACATGTGCCTTTTGAGAAAGGCACTTTATGGGCTCCCAGAGCTTGGTATTCACGTATTGACACATACTTGCTTTAGATGGGTTTCAAGAAGAGCGATGTTGATCCTAACCTCTATTACATCATTAGAGGTGAGGACACGCTCATTCTCATTCTGTATGTAGTTGACTTGTTCATCACAGATGCAGAGGATCTCATAGTTGAGTGCAAGTTGGGACTTGCATCAGAGTTTGAGATGAGTGACATTGGGTTGATGCACTATTTTTTGGGTATGGAGGTATCGCAGGAGGAGGGACACAATTCTCGGCCAGGGAAAGTATGTTGCAGATATTCTGAGCAGATTTTAGATTGAGAACTACAGACCTATGTCGACACCCATGGTTACCAACTGGAAGAAGCTTAGTGCTTCAGATTCCCAGTTGGTAGATGCTATAGTTTATAGGCAATTGATCGATTCACTTATGTATCTGGTCAACACTAGACCAGATATTTGTTTTGTCGTGAACACTCTCAGCCAACATATGGTAGAACCGAAGAGTGTTCACTAGATTGGGGCAAAACATGTGTTAAGGTACATTGTTGGGACAATTGATTTTGGCCTGGACTATATCAGAGGTGATGGGGTCAGTTTGGTTGGCTACACCGACTCAGACTGTGCAGGATGTGCTACTGACAGGAAAAGCACCTCAGGGTGTTGCTTTGTTTTGGGGTCGGGACTTGTTTCTTGGTTCAACTGGAAGCAGAAGTCAATTACTTTGAGTTCCGCCGAGGCAGAGTACATGGCGGCCAACCAGGCCAGTTGTGAGGCCATTTGGCTTCGTAAGATGCTAGTAGGATTATTTGGTCAGGAGTTTCCACTGACCCTCATACACTGCGATAATCAGAGTTGTATCAAACTCTCTGAGAATCCAGTTTCCCATGACTGGTCGAAGCACATTTAGATCATATATCACTTCATCAGAGATTGGGTTCAGAGAGGGGCAGTACAGTTACAGTATATATCGACTGACGAGCAGATTGCGGACATCCTCACCAAGGCCCTGCCAAGGGGCAAACATGTCTACTTCAGAGACAAGATTGGCTTGGTGAGAAACACTTTCCTCAGTAAGAGGGAGTGTTGAGATTTATGTACCTTGGGAAGTGTTCCCCTTGTGTTTGTGAGCTTCTAAACACATGTGGGAAGTACTATGTACTTTGTGCCTTGTACTTTATGTCTAATTTCACTTTGACTTAGGAGATTTAAGTCAAAAGTGAAATTTGGTCATTTTAG
>SNQJ01S0101195.1:30772-41507 GCA_010110895.2 Picea sitchensis
ATGTATGAAGCATTGAAGAATATGTTTGAGAGTAACAACACCCTCAGAGCTCTTACATTGAAGGGCCAACTTCAAAATATCAAGATGACAAAAGGTGACACCGTTGCTATCTTCTTCATGAAGATGTCAGAGATTAGAGATCAACTAGGTGCCATTGGAGAAATCATATCAGACATAGAATTTGACTTGACCACTCTCAATGCTCTTCCAAAACATTGGGAACCATTTCTTCAAAGTATCAGTGATAGAGAACAACTACCTACTTTTGATTGTCTATGGATAGACTGTACCTAGGAAGTAATCAAACTTACAACTAGAGCAGTGGAAGACTCCCCTCATGATGACAATCATGCTCTTTCCCTTCATACAAAGAAAGGAGGAAGAAATAAAAGAAACTTCAGTCAAACATTCAAAGACGAGAAGACTTCTTCAGCTTCAGGTTATGATCATAGAAAAAACATGTCAAAGATCGAGTGCTTCAGATGTGACAAGTATGGACACTTTGTGAGAAATTGTCCTACCAGGAAGAGAGGAAGACAATATGCTACTGACATTGATCCAGACCCACCTTAGAGAGATGAAGACATGAGAGATGAGGATTTCTTCCTCTGACCTTTCTTAGGAGAACCAAATGCAATATTGAGCATGACTGTAGACTAGGGTAAGTTTCAAATTACATTCCTTTTTTGATTTAATCATTAACCTGTAGTTGCTTGCATTTTGATAATGAAGCGTATTATCCCTGGTGTGAGAGCCCTCATGACTTGGAGCATTATCCCTAGTATGGGAGTCCAAATTTTCTTGGTTGATTATTATCCTAGTAAGAGAGGCCAACAAAGTACTGTAGAGTCAGTAGAGGACCTGGAAAGACATGAGATGTCTCCAGGTTAGCAACACAGGAAAAGGAAGATGTCTATCCTTCAGACTTCAGAGGGAGTCACTTGACTCAGAGGGACAAACTAATTGAGAAAAAGGAAGAGACAGTACCTTCTCCCCCTTCAACAGTTCAGAGGGAGACAACCATTGTTCCAATTGATCCAGTTGATGTTCCCAGAGACATTGCAGTAGGCCATAAAAGGACTGCTTGGGCTCGACAAACTTTGCAGGAGGCAGAGAGACATGAAGCTCCTCGAGGCACATTCTGAGAGAGTAAGAAACCAAAGAGATTTTCGAGCTATTTTTCAGCCATGAGCCACATCATTGATATTGAGCCTTCTTGTCATGGAGAAGCAGCAGGTCAGCAGGTATGGCAAGATGCCATGGCATAAGAGTATCAGTCCATCGTGAAGAATGATGTGTGGGATATTGTTTTGAGACCAGAAGGGAAGCCTGTAGTGACTTCCAAGTGGATCTATAAGATCAAGCATGCAGCTGATGGAAGTGTCGAGAAATACAAAGCGAGATTTGTAGCCAAAGGATTCTCACAGGTGGAGGAAATTGATTATGAGGAGACATTTGCTCCTGTAGCCCGATACACTTCCATCCGTACTATCATTGCACTAGCTACATCTATGGGTTGGAAACTACATCAGATGGATGTAAAGATTACCTTTCTCAATGGTGAGATTGAGGAAGAAGTTTACATCGAGCAGCCAAAGGGATTTGTGATACATGACCGAGACAGACTCACTGGATAGCAGCAAAGCACGTATTGAGATATCTATGAGGCACATGTGGATATGGCCTGAGATATGCCTCCAGTGTAGACATGAGATTGCGGGGATCTGCCGATGCAGACTGGGCAGGGAGCGCAGTGGACCAGAAGAGCACATCCGATTGTTGTTTTACCTTAGGGTCTGCCATGGTTTCCTGGTGTAGCAGAAAACAAAGCTCTGTGGCTTTGAGTACCGCAGAAGCAAAGTATATAGTGTTGAGTGTGGCAGTCCGCGAAGCAGTGTGGCTTCACAAGCTCCTGATAGATTTATTTGATCATGAGATGGATTCTACCATTATTCATTGTGATAACCAGAGCTGTGTGAAGCTCTCTGAGAATCCTGTGTTTCACGAAAAATCGAAACACATTGAGATAAAATATCATTATATCAGAGACGTGGTGTAAAGGAAAGCAATACACGTGCAATACCTTCCTACACATGAGCAGATTGTAAATATTTTCACCAAACCGCTTGCTAGGACTAAGTTCGAGTACTTTTGTGAGAGACTTGGCTTGGTGGAGAATGCCTCCCTAGTTGAGAGAGAGTGCTGATGATTGCAGCTTCGTGAGACATCCTATAGGATACATTCTCCTTTGTGACCGAGTTGAGTCGACTTGAGACGGAGCCCAGTGTTGGGCATACCCACGTGATGGGGCATCGTTCTCCTCTGTGTGATTGTTGAATCGTCCCCCAGTGGTTGGGGCATCGTTCTCCTTTGGAGAGTTGAGTCATCCCCCAGTGGTTGGGTGTGTCCATGTGATGGGTGTATCGTTCTCCTCTGTGTGAGAGTTGAGACGATGTGGTACTCTAGATGATTCTGTTGAGTATGACGCACCTGTGGTTGAGCACAGGTGGACGTGTCCCTAGTGGCTGAACACTAGTGGACGTGTGGATCCCTTGCTATATTGTCTAAGTGTAAGATTTACTTGTAACCCTAATTGTGATGTAAAGGGTACAAGTCGGCCCCACCATATGTGAAAGATAATTAATGTTTATTGTTATAATTAATTATTTTCTGAGTTATTGAGGTCGACCCTGTTGTGCCAACAAACACACCTATTGCTGTGTCTGGTCTAGTATAAGTAAAGGTGATTTCCCCATTGAGGAAAGACACTTGTCACTTGACATTTAAGAATTTCAGCAAGTACACTTTTAGGGCTGAAGTGTGCACCTCTCTTGGGCGTAATTTTCAAGGTAGTAGAACACCCTCTTGTGTGCATTAGGGTTTTATGGTTGGGGGAGCTTCTCTTGAGAACATAGCAAAGGATTGCTGGGTTTTCTTCCCTTGAGTAGAAGGGTTTCCTAGGATATGTCTTGTGTTCTTGTGCATGGTACTTCTTCTTGTGATCTTGGTTATTGCAGCACTTGTGAATGGTGTAGCTGCATTTGTTTATGGTTTAAGTAAATGCTAAAATGGAATAAACCTCATGCATCAACTAACCATAGTGAAAATTCAACATCTTGGTGAATCCTTCCTCTCCCTTTATCCTCATAGTATCGATAGATAGCTTCCTTGGCCCTATCCATGGCCTCATACAAGTATCCCATTACGGGCTTCTCACCATCAACCAATCGAAGAACCTTTACCAAAGGTTCACTAATGGTACATACCTCACCTACTCCACTCCAGAATCTCTGGTCATGTCCCACAAGTTGGGCTATGGCTTTCCCATCTTGTTTGGTGCTATAGAGTAGTATAGACACAAGCAACCCACTCATAAAAAATAAACATTCTTTGTAACTCCAACATACTCTTGAGGAGCGACTGAAGAGAAATGAAGCTGGTGGCGAAACGTGTGATCGTGGGACGCACCAACTCTGTGTTCCATGTGAACCGTCTCATGAGTGAAAGAATAGATGTGTGATTATAATATTATATATATATTTTTTGTCACACTCCGAGCTGAATCAATGATTTCCTTGATCCAAGGAAGTTTTCCCATGTCCTCTATTATCAAATCAATGCAATGGGCGACACAAGGACTCCAGTACAAGGATGAATACCTCTCCATAAGCATCCTCCCAACAACAACATAATTAGCACCATTATCCGTGATGACTTGGAAAACATACTGTGGGGCCTATCTCTCAGATAAAGCCATCCAACAACTCACATAGTAATTGTGCATCTTTTGTATATGCACTTGCATCAACACTTTTGATAAACATTGCCCCCTTGGGACAATTAACCAAGAAGTTTAGAATTGACCTGACCCCATCAGTCTACCCATCTGACATCATGGTGGTCTTCCATGTTTCCCAAAGCTGAGCTAATCTTTCTGTGGAATCAGCCTTTTCCCCTTGAAGGAGACGCCCTCTCAAATACTGATAGGAAGGGCCCTTATACCCCGGGCCAACAATTGCAGCAACTTCAAACATGGAATGGTAGAAAGGGTTATTGGCAATGTTAAAAGGTATATCACTCAAAAGAAAACATTTGGCCACAAGCTTATCGACCTCCTCCTTCTCTTGTTAAAATTTTGGTATGCTCGATTAACCATAGACAATGTCACATCATTGTCACCCAACCATAGGCATTCACTATGCCACCCCCGAGCACACTAACCTTTTCTTAGATAGAATGATTCCAGCAAGTCCACACTAGAACCAACAGATAAACCCTAACCAGAAACACCACTACTGCAGTAGCAACACAATACCAAGAGAATGTACCTCTACTAATAGAACCGTACCTTTACCAAGAGAAGCATACAAAAGACTTGTGTCTCCTTCTATTGCAACTGCAGCTGTAGCTCCTCAAACTTGCGCCCTCCTTTTGCTGAGTGAGTGAGTGTAAGTGTACAAATGAGCTAAGGTGTTACCTTATTTATACTTATTCTGCCAGTGAACTTTTCCCATAGGGTCGACTTGTCTTTTCTGGGGTTTTCTATTTCTTTATTATTATTCTCCTTGGGCTGACTTCTCTTCTAGGGTTTCCACACATTTGTTTAATGGTTCTCTTTCTTCCAAAATATTCTATTCTAAGTACAAAGGTTACACTTGGAGGTTAATACCTCCCGTAGCTACCAAAACATCAACACTCACTCTTAGCTAGGGAGGTTTTAACTAATATGTTCTTCATGTAATGGTCTCAAACACATCCATCCATCTCACATGGCATGGGCAAGACTCACATGGTCTTGCAGACCAGTCTACAGGTAGCATCACCATAGCCACATAGGTTATCTCATGATTAAACAAATCATGTCACAAGTAGCATGGCCAAACAAGCCATCTCATGATCAAGCAGATCGTGTAACAAGTAACACCATCATAGCTGCACAGGCTCTGGAATATGCAGTTGAGCCATTTTACACAGAACTGTGCTACTACCCAATCCAAATGGTGTTTGGGCAACTGCAACTTGCCAGCTCACACAGAATTTGACATCTAGTTCATAAAGAACTAGTAACTCCCAGTTCATACAGAATCTGAGATCTAGTTCATAAAGAACTAGTAACTCGTCAACTCACACAAAATATGACATCTAGTTCATAAAGAGCTAGTAACTCGTCAACTCACTTAGAATCTGACATCTAGTTCATAAAGAACTAGTAACACGCGTACCAGACTATTTCACTGGAGTAGCAATATTTCAGCGTACCAGACTATTTCACTGGAGTAGCAATATCTCAACGTACCAGACCATTTTGCTAGAGTAGCTATGCGTACCAAACTGTTTCACTGGAGTAGCAATATCTCAGCATACCAGACTATTTCACTGGAGTAGCTATGTGTACCAGACTATTTCACTGGAGTACTTGCGTACCAGACTATTTCATTGGAGTAGCAGATCTGCGTACCGGGCTGTTTCACTGGAGTAGTAGACGTCCAACACACTAGGTTGGCCCTCTAGCTGTCTCGGAGGCACGCTCTCCTCGAAGGATCTGTGTGAAGCCTCCAACTACACAAACGGGTTGGGCCTCCATAGCTAGGAAAATATGCTCTCCCTGAAGGATCGACGTACACATCATCATGACTGGTGCCATAGTCAGTGCCCATGCATGACAACTTGCTGTCCACACTATACCATGCTGCTATCTGGAGTCGCATTTGTAACTCATCACTCCCTCTTACTAGGGAAGTCCTTCTGGACCACACTAAGCTTGTCTTTGAAGTACACAAACTTCACTCTCGACAGAGGCTTGGTCAACATGTCTGCTATCTGCTCATCTATAGCGACATACTAATGCTTCACGACTCCCTTCTGCACCATATCTCTGATATAGTGATACATGGTGGCATCCACTATCTTTGAAGAAGTATCACACATCAACTTCAGATTCGTCACCATCAGAGTAGGCATGGCCTTGCAATCCATCATCCCAAATCTCTTCAGGATCTCTATTGCATACTTTCCTTGATTAAGGAAAATCCCATCTGATCTCTACCATACCTCCAGACCCAGGAAATAATGTATCATACCTAGGTCTTTCATCTCGAACTCTGATGCAAGCTTTCTCTTGCACTCAACGATGAGCTCCTCGTCTCCTGTTAGAAACAGGTCATCCATATATAACAGTAATATCACTAGTCCACCATCCACAACCTTGTAGTAAAGGTTGGAATCTACTTTACTCTTGGTAAAGCCCAAGCTCATCTGGGAACTGTATGATCTGGCATATCATGCCCGGGGTGCCTGCTAGGCCCGTACAAAGCCTTCTTCAATCTGCAGACATGAGACTCCTTCTCATGTATCTTGTGGCTGTTCTATGTACACTTCTTCTAGCCACTGGAGCAAGTGTCTCGTCATAATCTTCTCCCTCTCGCTGGGAGAATCTTCTGGCCATAAATCAAGCTTTGTACATCTCTATGCTGCCATCACCAGCATGTTTGATCCTATAGATCAATTTGGAAGTCACCATTGACTTCCCTTCTGGTCTCAAGGAAAAAATCCATATCCCATTCCTTCTGACTGGGTTCCTCCTTTGTCATTGAAGCAAGGGAATCTTCCTAGGAGGTCTCATATCTCCTTGAAGCTTATGAAGCTTCGATCTAGCCTCCTCAACTCATGGCACCTGTTTGTCAATCCTGGAAGATGTCTTTGTCTCCCATCTAAATCTGAGGACGAATACTTTTTGAATGAAAGTCTCTAAGCCATCGACTCTCTCTGAGATCAAGATCACTCTGAGTCTCCATGCTCCCTCTGAAGCTTGACTCCTTTTGAGTCTATATAATCTCCAGAGCCATCTGCTTCCCTTGAGGTCTAATCTCCTTTGAATGGTCTAGGGGAGGCTGCTCCTCCCTACTGTATCGTGATGGCTGACTCCTTCTGAACTCTAGCTCCTTTTGAGTTGGTGCTTGGTGAGGTTGCCTGCCTTTCCATTGGTGGAGCCATCTGCTCCTCATGATATGTCTCATCAATACTACATATCTTTGCATCCTGCAAAGTGTCACGGGACCATATTGGTCTCTTCCTGGTTACTGTAACGATTCTTGGTAGGCCCTTCTAGCTCTACTAACTCTTCCTGATGATCTGAAGAGTGATCAACTAAACTAGAGGGATCTGTTCGATCATATTTGGAGCCTTGTGCTCCTTACAATCAATTTCCAAATGAGATACTCTGTATTTTGCAGAAGTACCCTTCTAGCCAGAAGGTTTTAACTTCGTCCTCCTTTTCTTTGATACATGGATGTATACGGTCGTGTATACAACTTCTTATCTGGATAGTCTGCTCCATGTTTCAAACTAGAGACCATCTAATATGTTGCCTCCTGCAATTGTCACTATAGCTCCCCTCAAAGTTATTGCTTGTGACCTGCTCGGAACAAGACCAACAACAAGGGAAAACAATAGACAAGAATAATACTCTTATAATAATACTAAAAACAATAACGAGAACAATCGTCACAACAACTCCTTCTCAGAGCTATCACTTGTGACCTGCCTGGAAAAAGAGCCAAAATAAAAATGCAATAATAAGAAATAGGAACAACACTCTTATAGTGTTGTAACCAATCATTCCTCCATGGTAACCTCCACGGAATTTACAAGATAACTTGCCCAAGACAAGAGCAACAAGAGCAAAAGTATTTCCAATATAATACCATTTTCATAAGAACATATCTATGTTAACAAGAATAAAAAACAATTTCATGGTAATCATCATAGCATTACCAAGGTGACCTTCCTGGAAGCAAAACCAAAAGTATCTCCTAGAGGAGATGTTAGTTCATCTTGCAAACAAGTACAATAAGCATTTATATCAATAGTACTCACATGCTACCAAGTATTCATTGTATCTAGCAGTAATAAAACATTAGTGTTTACTATAGTGTATTCATTGTCACAACTATAGTGTTTACTTGTAATGTAGCAATTATCAAACTTGATATGTTTAGGTTGGAAACTTATCAATTTAATCAATCAAACTTGGAACCTGGAGTCTTATCTCCAAGAATGAGTGTTGTTGCTTTTCTTTCGAGTGTCCTTCATTCAAGATAACAAGTATTCTCTCCAACCTGTCCTCTATACCAAAACAATATGCTTTCTTGACAGAAATCCGAGTTAGGGAATATAATGCAAATAAACTCTAAAATCTCAACCTTAATCAATCTAATACTTTGACTAAAGTCAGCTCATAACTTCAACTTTGACCAAATGTTAGTATGATAATCATAACTTAAATAGATCAAAATACAACTAGATGTTCATAAGATCACAATAATGCCATAACAACTAGAGGCATATCAAAACAATCAAGCCTGGAGTGCGTTGTAACTCTGAATGTGCTGGATCCGAGGTCTGGATCTTCGATTGTTGCTTGGAAAAAAGATCCCTTCTCCTGCAAACACCCTCAAGATAGTGATAGAGTTTAAACATATACAAGTACATACCTTCGACAACAGCGGCAGGCAACGACATCATCCGGCAACAGCGACAAGTAACGATGAATCCAAAAACTTTGAAGTGCTCCAACTTGCAATCTGAAGATCGCTGGAGATGCACTAGGGTAGGGCGCACTAGGACAACTAAAAGTTAGGCCCAACACTTCACAGAAACTTTCACTGCAATTGGTACTAAGCAACTGGCACAAAGTAACTGGCACGAAGCAACTGGCACTGTAATTGTAACTGGTATTGCAGACCTAGGGTTTTATGAGAAAACCCTAATTTCTCAACTCCAGAAAATTGCAGATCTGATCCGGGGAAAAGATGCACCCTACTAAGGCGACCTTCTTGGTGAGTTCAGTAAGTGCTCAACGAGCTTGACAAGGGGGGAAATTGAGGATCTTCCTTGCAGTGGTTAGACTGTTACGAAGGAAACCAACTCTGAAATCATGTTAAAATTTTGGTATGCTCGATTAACCATAGACAATGTCACATCATTGTCACCCAACCATAGGAATTCACTATGCCACCCCCGAGCACACTAACCTTTTCTTAGATAGAATGATTCTGGCAAGTCCACACTAGAACCAACAGATAAACCCTAACCAAAAACACCATTGCTGCAGCAACAACACAATACCAAGAGAACGTATCTCTACTAATAGAAGCATACCTTTACCAAGAGAAGCACACAAAAGACTTGCGCCTCCTTCTATTTCAACTGCAGCTGTAGCTCCTCAAACTTGCACCTTCCTTCTGCTGAGTGAGTGAGTGTAAGTGTACAAATGAGCTAAGGTGTCACCTTATTTATACTTATTCTGCCAATGAACTTTTCCCACAGGGCCGACCTGTCTTTTTTGGCAAATATAATTTACTTTGACTTTTTCTGGTAGAGTTGACTTTTCTTTCTGGGGTTTTCTATTTCTTTATTATTATTCTCCTTGGGCCGACTTCTCTTCTAGAGTTTCCACACATCTAATGGTTCTCTTACTTCTAAAATATTTTATTCTAAATACAAAGGTTACACTTGGAGGTTAATACCTCCCACAACTACCAAAACATCAACATCTCTTTTCTTTTAATCAATGACCGAATAGAATGTTTCCCCTCGGGTGTTGACCTCGGCACAAAGAAAGGTGAGGTTGATGAGAGGATTGCAGAAGTTGAGGCTCTTGAGGGCCCTGTGGCTGAGGAGTGGGATTGTGGTACTGGTCCCCCTTCACAGGCACTTGTTCCAGTGTTTCTATTTGCAAGTTCAAGTTTTTTTTTGCGAGCCTCGGTCGCATCCCTCTTATTAGCCATATCAATGAGTGATTGGTTTGCAACATACATAATTTCCGGGGTACTCTTTGGACAAATTTCCACATCAAAACCAGTGATTTTGGCAAGGTGGTATTTGAAGCGGCTACTTCCTCCATTAATTCCTTTGCCGCAAAGATTGCATGTCAATATTTGTCTATTGGGAAGTTCTACTGGTTCACCATACACACACATTGGATCCAATGCCTTCGACATTTTATTTAGATGAAAAAATTAAACCTATGGCACAAAAAAAAACAAAATAAACACATGATAATGCAAAGCTTAAATAATGAGAGCTAGATGAATGTGGAATGATTGAATCTTCCATTCAAAAACAACAAGAAGAGGCACATTGCAAACCCTAGCCTAACTCTAGAAAAAACAAAGTTCAAACAAATGAAAGAAAAACGTTTTGGACCATACCTGAAAATCTTGATGGTTTGAATGATTGAATAATGAATCCCCACTCCACGATCTCTTTGCTAATGGCAACAAGATCCTTGGCTTTCTTGAAGATTTTCCAGGTCCTAACAAGCTGCCAACTAGGTTTGTCTTTGACCTCAAGTTGGCTCTAAGTTTCAACTGTCAAGCAAGGGTTTGCTGCTGTTTTATAACAACAAACTGTTCAATAACTTCTTTGTTGTTTTGTTACGGTTACATAGGCCATTTAGGTGCTCTAGCATGTAGTTTTTGTCACCAAGATGTTAGCACATGCATACCATAAATTATGTAACACACCTAGAGATCTTTACTGCTGAAAATACTGTTGTTCTAAACACTAGCATACATGAAAATGAACATAGGTATTTTTGGTCAACATGACCCTGGATAAAACCCCCCGGGGAAAACCAATTTGGAATATGAGTGTATATATGTGGAAAATAGAAGGTGGAATACAACAAGTACAATAAACAAATGAACTTGATACAATAGCATCTTGACTCAAG